>VMDO01043242.1:0-10039 GCA_007922755.1 Pedetes capensis
TATTTATTTATATTTGGGGACCTATTTTTGGCCTCTTCTTTTCACTGATGTTGTTTTTGTACTTGCAATAAATATTTAAATCATACATTTCTAATATACATTTTAATATCTGGTATGATTAATTTCTTGCAACACTAGCTTTTGCAATTTCCTTAAATATTTTTACATATTTTCCCAAAGGCACTTCAGTATCACCTTTTTTCCAATCTCCCCTCCACTATGAAAACCTATTCATTTGCAAAGCATCAACAACTTCATATCATTTAGTCTTATCCAAAGGCATGGTGTATCTTTCCATTTAAGTAAAGTCTGTCTTATACCCTTCAGTAGACTTTACAAGTTTGTTACACGGCTTGTGAAGATCTTTGAAAGATCTATTCCTTCTTTTTTTTTTCTCATCTGCCTTTTTTAATGCTGTTTTCCATCTTAGTTTTAAAATATCTATGTTTAACCTTTGTATGCTTGTTTTTGTCAGCTTTGAATAGGGGTAACTGGAAGTGGAATGTGTGAAAAGATGGGAGGAAATGAGCTTTGGCATCTTAAAAGCTTCAATTCAGATTTGTCTCATATCATTCTTTCTCCAAATTGTCCTGTCTTCTGCTGGCATCTAACCTCAATTTATGATGTTCTCGTCTTCCTCAGCCCTCACCATGCAAGCTTTGTAATGAATTAGGTCAGCATGATTCAGTGATATACCTTGAGTTAGAGATGTTTTGTGGTGAACTTGTAATTAATTTCTGCTCAACTGACTGGATAATGTTTCTAGAGGTACTTGTTGCTTGTCTCTTTCCTAATAGTAAGGCAGTCTCTGGAGACTCTCAGAAAATGAAAACGATGTGCTAGTGTAATTTCTCGTTCACTTCAGCTTCCCTTATGTGCTATCTGTAAGTGATTATTCCTTGCTGCTTTCACTGTCTACTGCAGCCCTAAATCAAGTGATCTGAACTTGCATATTTAAAGGAAACTGCACCCTGCCTGATATATGGAAGCATGCACTGACTTAGGGTTCTATATTGTTTTGGCTCAAGTTTCACTAGGGGTAGTGTCTATTTTTTTAATTTGTCGAAAATCATTTAATCCTTTATTTTTTCATTCAGATGAATATGATGCACAGCCAGAAATGAGGACCATAGAACAACAGAGACAGAAATCACTAATAGGAAGTATGTAGTGTCTCCAAATTTATTTACTTTAGAAAACTCTTCTACAGCAAAATTATTGACAACTTTCACAACTGAATAACGTTCTGGAAATACCATTTTGGTGAATACTGGCTTTGGTCAACTAGGTAAATCAGTTCAGCTTCACCTAAAAAATAAGTTGCTTTCTCAGGTAAAAGCATTCCTAATCATTAGTTTTTCTTAACTTTTTATTTTGAGACAAATACTCGTAGAAAGTTGCAAAACTAGTACAGAAAAGTTCTGTGTACCCTTTACCCAGTTTTTCCAAATGGTAACTTCTTAAGAAACTAAAACAATACTAGAAAAAGGAAATTAACATTGATATAATGTTAATATAAAGCTTATTCAGATCACACCAAATTTTACAGGCATGTGCAGGTGTATGTGTGGTTTTAAGGAATTTTATTAGACCTGGGTTTGATATCCAGTACCACAAAAATGGGAGAAAGATGTGGCAATCCACTCCTGAAGCAATCCTGTAGTAATCAGTCACTGAAAACCTTATGAGGGTTGACTTGAGTCAGTCCTGACTCAATGGCACCGAACAACAACAACAACACTACTACTTTGAAGATTCAGAACTGTTCCATTACCATAAAGAAATTCCCTCTTATTAACATCTCCCCTCTTATGTCTAACTCCTAGAAGCCACTAATTTGTTCTTTCTTCAAGTGATGTTAGAGTTTGGATATGAAGTGTCCCTCAAAACTCTCATGTTTAAAGTCTTAGTTGGCAGCTGATGGAATTTTGGAGTTTGAATTATCAGGACTCTGACATAACCAATGAATTAATCCACTGATGGGTGCATAAATTGAAGGGATTATTGGAAGGTGGTGGAAACTTCCAGAGGTGGGGCCTATTTAGAGGAAGAAGTTTACTGAGGGACTGTTCTTGAGGGTTATACCTTGTTCCAGATCCCTTCCTCTACCACTCTCTCTGCCTCTCTGCCATGAAGTGAGACACTCTGCACCACCATATCCTCCCTGTCATGATGTTCTGCCCTACCTCAGCCCAGGAAGCAAGGCAGCCAGCTGACCACAGACTGAAACATCTGAAACCATGAGCCAAGATAAAATTTTCCTTCTTTTAAATTGTTTCTCTCAGATATTTTGTCACAGTGACAAAAAACCTGACTAGCACAAATGACAAAAATCATACAAATGGTTATGTATGTTGAGTGAAATTATACAACATGTAAACTTTGAGATTGGCTTGTTTTTACTCAGTATGATAATGTTGATATCCTTGCAAATTGTGCTTATATCAATAGGTTGTTCTTTGTATTGCAGAGTAATATATTCCATTATGTTAACCACTAATCTATGACTATTCTATAGGAAATAAAGCCAGGTAGAAAGGAAATGGTAGTAGGACTGCCAGTGGCCAGAACCTCTCATAAGGACAAAAGAAGGAATTACAAGGTCCTCCTTTCTGAAAGTTTGATAATATCAATAGAGTATTATTAGGGGACACAGAGAAAGGTCAGTGATGTTTTGCTTTGGTTTTTAAAAATGAACTTTGATCAGAAAGATGTGAAAGGCAATGAATGGAGTACTAGATGATACTTATTTAGAACATTGGCACCACATCCAATGAGCAATGAAATTTGAGGAAAATAGAGATATTCCTTATAGTATTTTCCTTAAAGTATCACCAATATTTACAATTTCAGGTAACATATCACCATGTTAGATGTGCCAAAATTGATATTAACTCACAGAAGCCTATCTTGCTTTAAATGTAAAATCTCCTTTAACCCAATAAAAAAAAAAACACAAGGACTCTGGGAATAGTATGCATTCTTTATAACTATTTAGGCATACTTCATGTTTTAATAAAACTCCTTGTTTTTGGATTGATAGATATAAAAGTGTACAAGGACAAATCAATTGTTTGTTTGTTTGTTTGTTTTCTGAGTTAAGGGGTCAGGGAAAGGAATTCAACAAGTGTAATATATTTTTTAATAGTAGAAGAGTTAGATTGTCACAGCATAATAACAGTCAGCAGATTGCCAATTAATTGTTTGAAATTCTTTTGTGAAAAGTCTACAGCTATACTTAATTAGGCTGAAACACTAGAGAAAGAACATAGTTTTAAAAATCTGTATAGATGGAGATTTAGGAAAACAAATTCTGACTTTTTGCAATGTATAGTAAGGAAATAATTTCTATGACATGGGAAAGCATCATAAAATTTCTATAGCTTAAAGAGATCCCTGGTTTATTTTCCAAACCATACTTTTAGAAATAACAGGTCTTTTCAGATACTGTGTAGAAGTTTGTTCAGTTTGTGTTATTAAGCACTCTCATGAGAACAATCAGTACTGATTGGATAACTTTACAAAACCCAACAAAACAAACATTATGTACTAATTTACAGGTTTTAAGAAGTATTACCCCAGCAGTTTGGTTTTCATTTCAAAATACTTTTTGACTTTTTTATTAACATATATTGTTGTTTGTTATTGTTAGGTGCCATCAAGTTGGGTCCACTCATAGTGACCCTATGTACAACAGAGGAAGTACCACTAAATATTGTGTCATGCCCAGCAATATTGTCAGTACTTCCCTGCTGTTCATAGACTTTTCAATGGCTGATTATCTTAGGAGTGAGCTGCTGTGTCCTTCTCCTAAGGCTATAGCCCCCAGTATTTCCAGGCAGTCTTCCATCTAAGTACTAACCAGGCACAACTCGACTTAGCTTCTGACATCTGGTGAGATCAGACACCAGGGTGGCACTGCTGTATACCAACACATATTAGTTATACATATTAATGGGGCTCAGTGTGATATCGCCATATATGCATGTAGTATGCGTGGATCATATCAATCACATTTCTCCCACCTCCCTCTCCAGCCCTCTTTTCACTTCCTAGTAATCACTGTTCTACTTTCAGGTCAAATATTTGTTTGCTTTTTATTTTTTGTTTGTTTCTGGTTCCACAAATCAGAGGTAACATGTTGGACTTTTCTGTATGTGACTGGCTAATTTCAACCTTAACATAATATCTTCTAGTTATATCCATTTTGATCTAAATGACATTCTTATTTATGATTAATAATATTCCATTGTGTACATATTCTACATTTTCTTCATCTGATCATCTGTTGATGGGCACCTATGCTGAATCCATATCTTAGCTCTTGTGAATATTGCTGCAACAAACATGGGTAGGCATATGTCTCTTTGGTATTTTGACTTCATTTCTTTTGGATATCCATATAACCAGGAATAATATAGTTGAATTATATGATAGTTCTATTTTTTGTTTTATAGGAAATTTCATATTGTTCTCTATAGTGGTTGTACCAATTTACATTTCTACCAGTAGTGTTCCTTTTTCTCCATATCCTTCCCAGCATTTTTAATTTTAATTTAGTTATTTTTTGTAATAGCCATTGTGAATGTAGTGAGATGGTATTTTTAACTGTTGTTGTTATTTGCCGTCAAGTCATGGCTGACTCATAGCGACTCTCATGGGGTTTTCAATGGCTGATTGTTTCAAGATTGCCTTAGGAGTGGATTGCCACATCCTTCCATTTTTGTGGTGCTGTGAATCAAACCTGGCACTTCAGAGATTGCAGAGCGGTGTTCTACCAACTGAGCTAAATCCCAGCACATCTTTAACTGAGGATATCAAAATAGAATCTAAATTTGGGTGAGGAATATTACCTGGCCTTCTTTTACTTACCGTTCTTTAGGTACAAGGTGCATTTGGGCTTCCCTGATGGCTAATGATGTTGAGCATTTTTTCATATATTTATTTTCCATTTGTATGTGTTCTTTTCAGAATTACCTATTCAGATCATTTTCCATTTTTAATAGAATTGCCTATTTTAGTAAACCTCAAATATTATAACACTTATATTGCAAAATCAAAGTTCTATAGACGAAGATATCTCTAGAGTGAAAAAGATATGTTGAGCTATAACAGATGCTAACCAGAAAGAAGGGACAGATTCTGGAACAAATTTCTTAAGCCACCAACAGCATGACTATGTAGTAGTTGGAAAAGGTTCCATTGGATCTAAGGAGCCAGAGTTTTTCATAATGAAAACCTTGAGAAAATAAAGCATGAATTAGTTGCACTGAACCTGCATTGACTATAGGTAAAAGGAGTGGGGCAATAAGAACCAAGCCAACTTTTGGGATAGAAAGATAATGTAAAAGAAATGCTTGCTTGTTCTTAGAGTTATAAGCAGAATGTGATGATGCCTTGATGAGCCACTTGGAGTGTTTCAAAATAGGCTGTGGAATGTGGAGAAGGTTTTATTATTTTTTTTTCTGTGATCTATCTTCTGGTCTGTAAACAAATTTAGAATTTAGAGCATCTCAAAATGTTTTTCTCTTATCAACATGAGAAAAGTGAGTAGATATTTTATTTGAAACAGCATACTTTGATATTAAATGTAGCTCAAATCTCTGTGTTGTCCCAATGCTAAGGTCCTTCTTGGTAACACAAAGTGTTTGTGTCCTGTAAAGTAGAGTGAAAGTTTTGTTACTTAAGGCAGATTAACATATTTCCATTCACAGAGAATATATTGTTGTTGTTAGGTGCCCTTGAGTCGGTATCTCACTCATAGCGACCCTCTGTCCAACAGGGGAAACACTATTTTCAGTGCTTCTCTGCTGTTCATAGGGTTTTCAATGGCAGATTGATTTTTGGAAGGGGGTTGCCGGGTCCTTCTCCCAAGCCTACAGCATCTGGTGTTCCCAGGCCGTCTCCCATCCAGGTACTAACCAGGCCCAACCCTGCTTAGCTTCTGAGATCTGACGGGATCGGATGCCACAGGGCTACCGCTGGCAGAGAATATATTAGGTACATTTAAAAACCAAAAATTTGTTGTTTAAGATTCTTTATGTGGCCTGTCTTCCCTTGCAGTTGGCTTTGTGATAGTTTTCCCACGGGCACCTTGCACATAAAGAAAGGTACATGAGAGAAGACCAGATTATATTCCTCATCCAAATTTTGGACCTATTTTGATACTTTCAATTAAAATACACACTAAAATCACTGTTATGGTTTGAATCTAAAATGTCCCCCAAAGATTATGTGTTTTAACATTTGGTCCCCAGCTGGTGGTGCTATTTGTGGAGGCTTAGCTCAGTTGGTAGAGTGCTGCTCTTCACTTTCTTAAGGCCCTGAGCTCGATCCCCAGCACTGCAAAAATGCAAGAAGGACCTGGCATCCCACTCTCTAAATAATCCTGAAACAATCAGGCACAGAAAACCCTATGAATAGCAGAGAATCACTGACATCATATAGGGTAGTATTTTCTTCTGTTGTAGATAGGGTTGCTATGGATTGGACCAACTGGGATGGCACCTAACAACAACAGCCATGGAAAATGCAGGATGTGGGATCTAGCTTTATGATCACTGGGGATTGGCCTTTGGAGGATTTTGCCTGGACTCATGGTGCTGGTTATTCTCTTTGCTCTCTGCTTCTGATCTGCCATGCCATTTCCCACAGACTGTGCCACCTGCTGCTTTTACACCTACCTTGCTGCCATCATGGACTTTGATCCTCTAAACATAAGTCCTCAATAAATATTTTCTCTCATAAGTTTGCTTCTGTCAGTTTTCCTGTCACAACAATGCACCAGAAGACTACAATCACTTATAAAACAATGTATAAGATGAATGACAAACATGGGAGAAAACTAAAAGAAAGGAATAGGCAATACACAAAAATACATACAAAAGGCTAATAAATATGCATGATGCTCACCTCAGCTGGTACTGAAAAGGTAGACATTTAAATGACAATGAGGTATCACTATTCACCTCTTGAGGAAATTAAAATAACAAAATTCCATCAGTATTCCATCATATGAAGGAAATGCATGGTTACAGACTACAATTTGAAAGGTAAAATACCAATCATTTTGGGGAGTACTATTTGGTAATAATAATTAACAAAACCTTAAAAATGTGCCTATTCCTTGACCCAGCAAATATTCTGGGAATTTATCTTCAGGAAATAATAGTGAAAGCAATTACAATGTTGTTCATTTCAGTGTTGCTTGTAATACTAAAATGTTGTTGTTGTTGTTGTTGTTGGGTGCCATCGAGTTGGTATCTGACTCATAGCGACCCTCAAAGGGTTTTCAATGGCTGATTATTTTGGGATTGCCTTGGGAGTGGATTGCCAGGCCCTTCTCCCATTTTTGAGGTGCTGGGAATTGAACTCAGGACCTCAGAGACTGCAGCACAGCCCTCTACCAACTGAGCTAAATCCCACTAAAATGTTAGAAACTATTTAAATGTCCAACAATGTGGCAGGTTGTAAGTTATGGCTTATTCACAACATTGAATAAGGTAATCCATTTAAATTAATAAGGTAATCTATGCTGACATTGAAAGACACTTCACATAAATTGTTTAATGAAGAATTTTACAAATGGAAATGCATGTATATATGTAAATTATATATAACAAATAAATATGTTGATAGTGGTTATCTATATGTCATAGAGTTAAGGAACTTTTATTTGTGATTTTTCATGTTTTGTATAATGGTCACAACTTACTGTTATGATTCTTAAAATACTGGAAAAAATGGAACATATTAGGGATATAATGGATATATTTAGGGTCTAGGATAAAATGTTTTGGAGCTGCCAATTGAGAAGACAGATACAGAATTGTGAAGGTGTTGTATAGATGCATAGTTGAGCTATGCAATATTGGAGATGGATTTTAAAATAATGTATTAGAAGCATATGCACAAGTGTCATTCCCTTCACAGAGTTCCTTAAGAACACACACTTATTTGTGCTTTGTTGCTGACACTAACATAGCATTAAAGATTACCTACCTCTTCATTCCATAAGTGAAAAATTTGGGGCTTATTGAATCTAAATTCTATCCTAGGTCATGCAACAGCTAGTGAGTGGGAGGTTCACAAAGCCGTTCTGCTTTCCCTTTCCATTTTGTGATGATTAACTACAGCCATAAACCCAAGTGTCTCAACATCTCTCACCTTCAGTGGTTACTTTACCTTTATTACCTAAATAAACTATTCTCAGCTTTCCTCTTACAGGTAACCTAACCTGATCAAGTAACCTAGTCTCAGTCTAGTTTCCTTTACCAAGTATTTCTGAGAAACTGTAGAGAATGTTGGTTGTATATTCTAAGTATATTGGCATGTCCTATTTTAGATCTTGCTTAGGACAGGTGCTTTAGACGTTTCTGGTGATCATATTGTGTTGTGTCACAAAGACTTTTCCATGCTCCTGTCACCATAATCCACGTTAATAAGAATGAGTACATCACATTAGAGAGTAATTCCCCAAAAGAGTTTACTTCTGACTTTTATAGTTAACAAAGTTTTATTCATGGTTTGGGGATAATGGAATGAAATTACCAGACAGATAAAGGAAAATCTGAAACTAGCTATCACAGATCCATTATTTATGCTTCTGCACGGGATTCTCTTCATGACACTCCTATCCAATGCCTTTCATGCTGCAAGTATCAATGTGTTCACCCAACTTGCACTGAGTCCCTTTGAATTCCTCCTTCTTTGCAGGTGGTCATGATCCCCTTTGTTCTTGTAATTTAGAGAAATAAAGAAGAATCTTTCACTCTACCATCAAATGCTTGTTGTTGTCCCAGTGGGAAAATTGAAATATATATTTAGTTTAGGAGATACCCCACTCTTGCCAAAGGTAATCTAGCTACCATGTTCCACATAAAATAATTGCAGGGGCACTTTTCTTAGTTTGGATGGAGGATGTGAATTTCCTTCTGTTAGCCAACAAGAGGATTTTTAATTACAGGGCATGAACTATCTTTTCTTCTGCATTTCTATTTCTCCCTGTTGCCTTTTCAATTTGTTTTTCTCACTTTCCCTAGTATTCTACTTTCTTTGTAGCTTTGTCTACCTTCATTCTTCTCTCTCTTTTTTCACACAATGTCTTGCCCAGACACATGATTAAGTCAACTATGGTTTGGCTTCTGCTTTTCTATACCATTTTTATGTATAATTATGCTGTAATTTGAAAAGATGTACTGGTAATCTCAGGTATAGGGGATTGTTTTTACTTCTAAATTGGTTGAGATAATAAGTTTACCAGTCCAATTAGTATACTTCTAAAATACAAGCTGAGGAAATCCAATAGAGATCACCAAACCTTTTTACATATGGGAAATAAATTAATAGCAGCACCCTCACTTGGAGACAGTATCCCAAGAAATTAAACACCCCAAAAACAGAAATCAAAGTAGAATAAACTTTGATACTGAGCATAGCTCATACCTTTTTTACACTCTTCTTTCTAAGACTTGAATGTTCTCCTGTCAGTAATTGGCTATATTTCATAGTTGCTCAATCCTTGAAACATGACTTACTATGATTTAGCATTTTAAATAATTCTGAAGTATATACCCTGAGGAAACAAAATCAACATGTTGAAAAGTCACTTGTACTTCCATGTTTACTCTAGTACTAGTCACAGTAGTATTCAAATGGACTCAACGTAAGTGTTCATCAACTGATGAATGGATAAAGAAAGTATGATACATAAACACAATAGATTAGTATTCAGTCATCAGAAAGAATATTAAATTATGTCATTTGCAACAATATTTATGGAACTGGAGATCAGTATGATAAGGGAAACAAACCAAGCACAGAAAGCAAGCAACATATGATCTCACTTATATGTGGGATTTAAAAAACGTTGATCTTAGTCTCAACTGAAAGTAGAATAGTGGCTACCAGAGGATGGAAAAAGTAGGAGGAAGAGAAGATGAGCAGAATTTGGTTTATGTATATAATATTATATTTAGATAGAAGGAATAAGTTCTAGTATTCTACAACACAGAAGAGTATCATTAAAATAATGTACAAG
>VMDO01043243.1:0-10057 GCA_007922755.1 Pedetes capensis
CACTTGGTTACTTCTCCGCATGGTTTCAACAGCTCTTTAACATGTCATGGCCTGCCCTTAAGTTTATTATTATTTTTCACATCCTGTTTCTTCTCTTAAGAGCTGGAATATCTTCACCCCTTCCTGTCTTATCTTGGGTAACTCCCTCCATTTATAAACATTTCTCTCATCACGACAGGCAGGAACAGATGACCCTTCCACATGCTGCCACGGGTCTCTGCACAATATGTATTATTAGCTCAGGAATCATGTCGTCCTACAACGCCCTATTTGCTCCATTTGTATCATTACTCACCATTATACCTCATAATTAGCATGACATGCAAAGGACTCTCTTTCAGTGTTTGATAAATGACTAAATAAATGAGTTCTAAGAAAATAAAGGTGTAGCAAAATACCCATGTTTTTGTTGTTGTTAGGTGCCATGGAGTAGAGTCCAACTCGTAGCGACTCCGTGTATACGATAGAAAGAAACACTCACACTGTGCCATGCCCAGCACTATGAGATAGCACCTTATTTATGATATTTTCAATGGCTGATTGTTTGGGGATTGTTTGGGGAGTGGGCTGCCACGTCCTTCTCTTGTTCTGTGCAGTGCTGGGGATCAAACCAAGGCCTCAAAGCACCCAGAGCAAAAGCCCCAGCCAAAAATACCCACCGTATGACCTAATTTATATGCAAGAAAAACTCTTAAACACATACATAGACACGTGAAGTGTGAGTAAAACACATGGCAAGTGCTCCTGCCAAGGGCTGTCCAATGGAAAGGCAGGATCTTCCATTATGGGAACCTCCAAGCTACATGTCAAACTGTAGTAACAGTGAAAGACAAGTTTCAACTTGTTCAGTGCAGTCATCAGGGTGTGAGATAGTCAGTCAGGAGTGTGAGCTGTGGTTGAGAGAAGGTGTGTTTTTCAAGTGCCCCTAAATTATGCCTGCAGCCATACCATTTGACTTCCAATCCCATCAGATCTCAGAAGCAAAGCAGGGTCAGATCTGGTTAGTACTTGGATGGCAGACTGCCTGGGAATACCAGGTGCCATAAGCTTGGGAGACAGACCTGGCAACCCACTCCCAAAAACTAATCAGCCACTGAAAACCCTATGAACAGCAGAGAAGCACTGACATTAGTGTTTCACCTATTGTACGTAGGGTTGCTATGAGTTGAACACTGACTCGATGGCACCTAACAACAACAACAACAACAAATAATGGATCATGAGTAATGCTTCTGGTACAGCAGTTTCTGTCAAATAAACATTGTAGTATGTCCTCATCCACCTTATTCACTAGATCTGATATCGTACAGCTTCTAGGTCTTCCCTAAAGTCAAAATGACTGTGAAAGGTAAATGTTTTGAATCAGTTAAGGATATCAAGGCAGCAATACTGATGCAACTAAAGACACTCAGGAAGGAGGGCTTGCAGAACTGCCTTCAAAAGTGGCAAGAATGATGCGATGAGTATGCTCTAAGCCAGATGGAGTATTTTGAGAAGAATTAATGGCAATGTTTCTTTTACTCTAATAATTGTTTTTTATTTTAAGCATTCACCATACTTTTGGGTGCAGCTTGTACACAAATATATGAAAATTATTGGAAGACCACATAGCACCTTATTTATATTGTTGTTATTGTTGTTGTTAGATTCCGTCGAGTCGGTATCCGACTCATAGCGACCCTACATACAACAGGCAAAACACTATTGTCAGGGCTTCTCTGCTGTTCATAGGGTTTTCAATGGCAGATTGATTATTGGGAGGGAGTTGCCAGGTCCTTCTCCCATATTTATATTAGTCATAATAAAATATATGCACAAGTCATCTGTACCATTCAATCAAGCAATCATATATACTAGATTAAAAGTCCCGCTCTCAATTTTATATTTGGATAGAATTTTGTAGCACCTGGAGTTTTAGGTACCTCTGCATATCACTTTCTGGAGTGGCATTGTGCTCCTGGGATTTAAGCCTTAATTTGACTTCATAAATTAAACACTACAATTGCATATTATGTTCCTATCATGTTCTTAGCACCTGACTAGGTGCTGTGGCAGAAAGCAATGATTTTACAACTGTTTCCAAATTGATTGCAAACCTTTAGAGACAAAAATATTAATACATAGGATGAAGTTAAGAATTTTTTCTACCAGATAATTAAGTGCATATAAGTACATGTACTTTTACTGAAAATATTCAGAGGTTGGACTTCATGTTTTAATGCCTCTCTCATTCTACTCTTTTCTCTGCACCAGTCTCTTCTGTTCTACTCTAGTAGTAGTGGTAGTAGTAGTAGTGGTAGTAGTAGTAGTAGTAGTAGTAGTAGTAGTAGTAGTAGTAGTAGTTATTGTGGTTTGTTTAGACAGAGTCTTACCATGTAGCCCAGGCCAGCCTTGAGCTCACTATGTAGCCCAGGCTGATCTCCATCCTGGTATCCTCCTGCCTCAGCCTTCTGCGTCCTGGGATTGCAGTCTATTACACTTATTTTTGAAGCATAGAATCCTACACTTAAATGGGCTGAAATAATTTCAAGAGGCAAGCAATGATTCTTTGTCTGATGTCTCCTTCAACATTAGCACCAAGAAGTCTCATTTTTCCAGTTGTGAATGCTTTCAGTCACTGCAACTCGGTACTTCTCAAGATTTTCTCACTTTTGTTACCTCCTGCAGTTTCCAATCACAGTGTCAAGGTCAAGTCCACTCCTTTCTCCCTGATGATCAGAAATATCTGAAGATCAACATTTCTTTGCTTCCAAATCTTCTCTTCTTACAGCTATTTAAAAAGTCCTTAATCTAGTCAAGATTAGCCACTAATAATTGGCTTTTGGGAACCATACATAAGTGTATTTATCTACATAATAAAATTTTTCTTTGTAAACTTTTGCCTATTCTCATTCATCAAAAAAACATGTATTAGTCTCTAATTATTGTATATGATATAATACTATGTGTACATGAATATTTTTAATGAATTGGCAAATGCATTTTGGAAACATTACTTTTTTAGTCTATCAATTTAGTAACAAAATAATGCACTCCTACTTAGATTATTGTTGTTGTTGTTAGGTGCCGTCGAGTCGGTATCCGACTCATAGTGACCCTCATAGGGTTTTCAATGGCTGACTGTTTGGGGATTGCCTTGGGAGTGGATTGTCAGGTCCTTCTCCCATTTTTGTGGTGCTGGGAATCAAACTCCTCAGAGACTGCAGCGCAGCGTTCTACCAACTGAGCTAAATCCCAGCCCATTTAGATTACAATGTGCTATTTGTTTTAAAGCTGGAAAGAAACAAGAGGTAACTGGGAAAACATACCATGCCATCTTACGGTGGAAATTATGGGTTTCTTTTTTTTTTTTTTTTTCACTTTTGTAATTCAAAATCAATATAATGCTTCGCTGGCTAAGAAGCAATGCCAGCTGTTCAGAAACTATGCTGAGGGTGATTGTGTTGTTGGTAGGGACAGAGTGACACCGTGTGGAGTAAAACAGAACAGACTCTTGTGTCCTCCCCAGACCCACAGGCCCACATGTCCTCCCCAGAGTTGCACAGCCTGGCACTGGAAACAAACTAGACCTTTAAGTAAGTCATTTGAGTTTTCCTTAGAATTCCTCATTGAAAATGTGAGCTAGAGCAAAGAGAAATCTCACCAAGATGACACAGCAGACAGAGTGGAATATATAATGCCTTACAAATATAAATATATATATATATACACCCTATTTAAGTAGGGAATATGCAAATTTATTCTTAGCTGTGTATCAGATATTTAGAATGAAGTTTGTCCACTCAAAGGCTTATTGATTGAATATATATTGGTTTGGTCCTGATCCTTTATTTTTTAATTGTATATCCTTTTCCCACAAAAAGACTTCAAGGTATTTTCTTGTCCTTTTCTTATTTTTCACTTCCTTCCTTTTTCTCTCTTTCCCTCTCTCATGCTTTCCCTCCTTCCCCCACTCCCCTTCCTTTATTGCTTTTTTCTTTTATCTTTCTTTTTTTTTCTGTTTTCTTTTTTGTCTTCTTTTTCTTTTCTTCCTTCCCATCTTCTTTCCCTACTTCCTTTTTCCTTTTTCTTTATTCCTTTTCCTCCTCTTGCTCCTTTGTTCCTTCCTTCATTTCTTTCTTTTTGTCTTTCTTTTTTCTTTCCTTCTTTCTTTCTCTCAATTTCTCCTTTCCTTACTTCCCATACTTATTCTTGTCTTATTTTTTCTTTGTTTTCTTTCCTGATTTTTTCTTTTCTTATTCCTTGCTTCCTTCCCTTATCTTCTGTCTTTGTCCTTCCTTGCTTCTTTTCTTCCTTCCTTCCTTTCTTTCTTTCTTATAGAAATATGAGAATTTTTATGCTCAGCAGATAAGAAAAAGTTACAACTCAATAGCAATTCAAATTTTTTTGTTTGACTCAATTCTTTAAAAGAATATTTGAAACGAGTCTCTAAATATCACAATGAACTACTACAAAAGCTAAGAGATATATACCAATAAAGTTTGCATTTTTTGTCCTAACAGGAGTTAATGGGCTGGGGTTTAGCTCAGGTGGTAGAGCACTGCTCTGTGGTCTCTGGAGCCCTAGGTTTGATCCCCAACACCCCAAAAACTGGAGAAGGACCTGACAGCTCCTAAAATAATTAGCCATTGAAAACTCTATGAATAGCAGAGAAGCACTGACATAGTGCCAGACATGACACATTATCAGCGGAGACTGTTTCATTCTATTGTGCATAGGGTCCCTATGAATTGGACCTGACTCCATGGCACCTAACAAAAACAACGTATTTCTTTTCTATTGTTATTGTTGTTAGATGTCGTTGAGTGGGGTCCAACTCATAGTGACCCTATGTACAACCGAATTAATCACTATCCATCACTGTGCCATCACGTCATCCTTTTATGTTTGAGCCCAGCCCATTGTTGCAGTCACTGTGTTTCTTCTCATTTTGAGTTGTGCCACATCAGCACAGGGAGGTCCCAGGGGCTTTACTGCATTCTCATCATTAAGGTTGACTCTACTTTGAGGAGGCAACTCTTCCCCAATCATTTCATGAATGCCTTCCAGCCTTTGTTGTTGTTAGGTGCTGTTGAGTAGGTATCCGACTCATAGCAACCCTATGTATAACAGGCAAAGCATTATCATCAGTGCTTCTCTGCTATTCATAGGGTTTTCAATGGCGGATTGTGTTTTAAGAGTGGGTTGCTGGGTCCTTCTTCCTAGTCTTAGTCTGGAAGCTCAGCTGAAACCTGTCCACCATGGGTGGCCCTACTGGTATCTGAGATAGCAGTGGCGTAGCTTTCAGCATCACAGCAACAGGCAAACCCCCTCAGCATGACAAGCTGACAGACACGATGGGATCCTCTCTGCTAGGAACTTGGAGAATATATTTTCTTTAAAAATGTTTAGGAAAGAACACACAAGCATAGTTAGACAAATATTTGTGTCTATTTTCTCCTAATTTTTGCACCTTTTGTATGCAATGAGCTTGCTTGGCAAAGACTCTTTTGAGAACTTTCAGAGCTGCACAATGCTTGGGGGTACAATGCAAGGTACCGGTAAGATGGATGAAAGGTTAAGGGCAGAGTGCTTGTCCTGTGGTCACAACCTACTGCGGAGGTGAACAGATAACATAGGGCTGACATTGACGAGAAAGAGACTATGGATGCCCTGATACATGGCTCTTTATGCCTTTCTCTTTTCTAATTTATTTTTTGTGGTTATTAAAAATTCTTAACGCAACATAATAGAAAGAGAGAAGTCGAGAACATTTTCAAGGACAAGAATACAGACTGTTGTTTTTGTTAGGTGCCATCGAGTCGGTATCCGACTCATACCAACCCTATGTACAACAGGCGAAACACCATTGTTGTGCTTCTGGGCTATCCATGGGATTTTCAATGGCTGATTGATTTTTGGGAGTGGGTTGCCAGGTCCTTCTCCCAAGCCTACAGCACCTGGTGTTCCCAGGCAGCCTCCCATGCAAGTACTAACCAGGCCCAACCCTGGTTAACTCCCGAGATCTGATGGGATCAGATGCCACAGGGCTATGGCTGCAGGGAAGCTATAGATTAGGTAAATAATATTGGTAAGACTTACTTTTATCTTCATAAGAAAGCTTAGGTAATTCTTTGAATTTTTAGTTCATTTTGCCATAGCAGGGACATTATTACAAAACAAACAATCAAAAACATAGTGGTAAAAATGCTAGAAGGATTAAGTTATTTGCTATTTCTATTCCTAAAGTGCCTGCAGCAGTAGCACTGTGGTGTCATATCTTGGAAGCTGAGCAGGGTCAGGCCTGGATAGTACTTGGATGGGAGACCACCAGGGAACACCAGGTGCTACAGGCTTGGGAGAAGGATCCAGTAACCCACTCCCAAAAATCAATCCGCCATTAAAAACCCTATGAGTAGCAGAGAAGCCCTGACAATAGTGTTTTGCCTGTTGTGTGCAGGGTAGATATGAGTTGGACACCCACTCGATGGGACCTAACAATAACAACAACATTCCTAAAGTATTAACAATACCAATTAAGTAATTTATGAAATGTCTGAAATGTCATGTGCCTGATCTGCTCAGCATCATACCTACGTGGTACTTACACAATTAGTTCTTCGCTTAATCTTTGCCAAATCATTCTGAGGTAGATAATAAATAAAGAGTAAAGAAGAGCCACTTTTCCGTGGTTAAATGATTGTCAGGTGGTAGTGTTGAGGTTCAAACCCACTTCTGTTTGGCTCTAAAACACAACTATTGATCAGGGTGATATACATGTTATTAGTCATCAGCAAATGGAATTAGGTGGAAAGTAAGACCATTTTTAATTTTTAAATTAAATGTTAGAGAAAAACTTTTTTCATCACGTAGTCTAGTTCCTTCATTGCTCCTATATGTTTGCTAGTTCCTGAGATTCCCCTGCTATAAGATTAGGTTGGTTAAGAGAATATAATTATGATGCAATGACTATAAACATTGAAGGCAATCCATTTGAATAAGTTAGGAGTTAAGTTTAACTACAGTTGATAAGAGAAACAAATTTGCTTTCTACTCTTTATGCTCTCAGTAGTGGGTGGTACTATACAGGGGGAAGTGGGAGTCAGAGCTGCAGATATACAGTCTCAGCAGCAGACAATGACAGGTGCCGGGGAGCTGACGAAAAGCTGGAAGAAAGCAGAATTGCAGGCATTACTCATTCCATCTGTACCGGGGAGCGTTTCTGATAGTGGTTATCATTTCTTTTCTGTTCCAGACCTCTGAAATATCTTACACTGTGACCTGGCTTGGCCTCCCACC
This sequence comes from Pedetes capensis, assembly GCA_007922755.1. NCBI lineage: Eukaryota > Metazoa > Chordata > Mammalia > Rodentia > Pedetidae > Pedetes > Pedetes capensis. The sequence goes on from VMDO01043243.1 coordinate 7,279, forward strand.
ATGCAACCCCTGTTACAGTTTTCTCCCCAGCTAGATACCAGCTGCTTCTGGTTGCCTGCTATCTGAGTCCTCCCAGCCCTCATCACTGGATGGCTTCACACCTGTTTGGCTTCTTGCTTTCTAGCACTTATGTGAGCAGCTCCCGGAGTTAAATTATCTCCGTAGAACACCCAGAGTGGTTTCCACTCTCTGTAATGGATCTGAGCTGTTCCTAAAGCACTTCCCCAGATGTTTATGTAATGCAATAAGAGAAGTTATTGAAGAGGCAACCAAGTGCACTGTGTTTGAGATAGCCTATGGATAATCTATGATGTTACATTTTTTTTCTTTTTTGTTTTAGGACTACAAAGGGCCATTTAGCTGAAGAAAGTGGATGCATCTATCTAAATTCTAACTTGCTACGAATGGAGACTCTCTTATCTTCCAATCTTATTCTTAGCCATAGGAAAGACTAATGACAAGAGCATCATGCTGAACATTCCTTTGGTCCTATATTCCTACACAAAATCTAATCCTGGACTTAAGTTCAGCCTAGTGAAATTCTATGCACCATAGAAGAATAGACAAATTCAACCAATCCTTACAATTTGGATTTCTTCACAAAAGTACATTTAAATTATGTCAGCATACTAATTATTCTAGGTTATTGGAACATTCTGAATTTAAAAAATAGAATCCCAAGCCGTGATTAATAAAGAGAGCCTGAATTATAGAATTTTACTTTTCAAGAGAGAAAGCTGCTTTCTTTTATTCCAGACCATCTCTTGTGACCAGGGAAAATAATACATGGATTTATGTGTTTCTGACTGAATGGTCCTCTTTCTGCAAAGCCAGTGAGTAATTTAAAAAAAAAAAAAATGCTAAGTTCAAGGAAAATTGAAGAATGATTTATAGCATTTGGATAAGCATTTAATATAATGGTCAGAGCAGAAATTTAATCTTTATATTCAAGTGATACAGAAAAAATTTTGGAGGGTGCAAATAGATATCTATTAAAATTTGCAGAAGGTGGCAAATACAGAAAATTTCAAAGTGAAAATTTTTGTTCTTTCAAGCCATTCTTTAGGACAAACCTATTTCCCTTTAAGGAAATCCCACTAAAGTTCTTAATTCAAGAGTATTAAGGCTGGGATTTAGCTCAGTTGGTAGAGCGCTACGCTGCAGTCTCTGAGGACCCGAGTTCAATTCCCAGCACCGCAAAAATGGGAAAAGGGCCTGGCAATCCACTCCCAAGGCAATCCATTCCCAAGGCAATCCCGAAACAGTCAGCCATTGAAAACCCTATGAGGGTCGCTATGAGTTGGATACCGACTCAACAGCACCTAACAACAACAACAACAACAACAACAAAGCTGGATGAAGTGGCTCACACCTCTAATTAAAGCTGGATGCAGTGGCTCGTTGTTGTTGTTAGGTGCCGTCAAGTCGGTGAGTCGGACTCTGACTCGATGGCACCTAACAACAAAAGCAGTGGCTCACACCAGTAACTCTGGAGGTGGAGGCAGAAGGATCACAAGTTTGAGACCAGAGGCAATCTTCATAATTTAGCAAAACCTGTCTCAAAATTTCAAAAAAAAGTAACAAAATGGGTTGAGGGTAAAGCTCGGTGGTACAGCATTTGCAAAGCATGCACACACAAGGCCCTGGGTTCAACCCCCAGTACTAGGGGGGAAAAAAAGTATTGGCACATTGTCTTCCTTAACTAATAGATCAAATTCAAGAAATATAGGGGTTAGGTTCAAATAGCTAAGAGTCCCCAAGACTGAGAACCTTAATCACCCATCCTTAGGCCTGAAGAAATTAAGAAAACTTGTAAAACTGGTACCCACTCAATAACATGGCACACTTTGCTTTAGAGTGAATGTAAAATCTGAGTTTTTAATACAAAATGTCTGATTTTTTCTTCATAGTAACATTTCTAGCATTCTGCCTAAATCCCTTTGATTTTAAAGTATATGTGTGGATAAGTACTATTTCAATAATTGTAAACTTTAAAACACTGACTAGCTGATTATAAGACATTATCCAAAATAAATTTTCCAACAAGTCATGACAGAACATTTTCAGTTTTGAATTCACCAACAAAGCCCTATGCAAAATAATTTCTGCTGAATAAGTAATATTTTGTTTCTTTAAAGCAGGATAAAGGATGTAGGAAAATATTCGGTAATTCTTTATTTGATAATTACCTGCTATAGTGCATTTCTTTTGAGAAAAGAGGATACTTTCATTTCTCTATTTTTGATTACATATTCTATATTCCCAGCAAATGGAGTGAATTAAGGTTCCCTACTCAATGTGAGCTTCAAACATAACTACTGGTTTTTATTGAGTTAGTATAATGATTTTTGAATTTCTATTTGATTTATTTGTTTCTGTGGTGCTGAAGAAGGAACCAGGGCCCTATGTATACAAAGGGAAGCACTCTAGCAGTGAGCTACACCCCCAGCCCTTGACTAGCTATTTTAACAAGGTCATTAAGTTAGTAGAACAAATTCTAACCCATAAATAGGAAATATTTACTTAAAATCCTATCAATTTAAACTTATGATGAAGGAATAATAGAGTTATCTAGAATAATATTAATACCCCATGTCCCAATAGAGTTTGGATTAAAGTTTATGCATTTGTCAAAATTCATCAAATGATGTATTTAAGACTTGTGTACTTCATTGTATGTAAATTTAACCTCAAAAGAAGAAACAATGGTGTGCAAATAATTGTGGAAATCTTAATGACACCTATGTTATTTAGGAGTAAATATGTCTGCAGAATGTTT
>VMDO01043244.1:0-10027 GCA_007922755.1 Pedetes capensis
CACACACACACACACACACACACACACACACACACACACAAAGAATTAGCAATTTAATTGGGCAGCCAGTAAAATCAAACAGTTAAAATTCTTCCAGTATACAGTTTCTCAAGCGGGTGTTACCTAAGATGGCAATGGTCCTGTCAACTCAGTGGTTTCTTTATAGTATGGCTGCAGGCTGATCCCCACCCTTACTCCACTTTTAATTTTTTTTTTTTTTTTTTTTAGACAAGGTTTTGCTAAATTGCACATGTTGCCTCTGGCCTCAAACCTGCAGTCTTCTGCCTCTGCCCCCCAAGTCGCTTGGGATTACAGGCCTGTGCCATATGCCTGACTCCCAGCTTAGTATTTTTAAAATTTCTTTTCAAGCCAGGCACAGTGACTCACACTTGTAGTCCCAGCTATTTGGGAAGCAGAGGCAGGCAGATTGCTTGAACCCAGGAGTTTGAGACTGGTAAATTAATGAAACCCTGTCTCAAACAAAGCAAAATGAAACAACGCAACAAAACTCTCCTTTCTTCCTCCTACTCTCTCTAAAGCTGCAAACAGCTTTAGACACTGACTACAGGATTCACTGAACAATTGTTAAGCAAATGTGCTAAATTCTAGGAACACAAAGACCAGTAAGTCATTAAGCCAAGAACAGTATTTTTATTTTTTTTTCTTGAGACAGGGTCTCATTTTGTAGTCCAGGCTGGCCTCAAATTCTCTGTCTTCCTGCCTCAGCCTCCTAAGTACTGACAATACAGGCATGAAGAACAAAGTTTTTATTAATTCATAGTAGCATCCCTAACCCTCAGCTTTTCAAGAAAAAGTGGCTGTAGCTGGGGGTGTAGCTTTGTATAAAATATTTGCCTGGCATGCTAGAAGCCTTGGTTTTAATCCCCAGTACTGCAAAATAAATAAATAGTGGATAAATGAATAGATGATATTAGCTATTTTCTTGAGCCCTTACTACATACTAGATGGTAAACTAGGCACTTCATCTGCATTGTTGCAATGGATCCTCAGAACTGCCCTATACCATTCTTATTGTTAGGTGCTGTCAAGTCAGGTCCAACTCATATCAACACTGTGTACAACAGAACAAAACATTCCCTCACTCTGTGCCAGGCACACAATCTTTTTTATGTTTAAGTCCATTGTTGCAGTCACTGTGTCAATCCATCTAGTTGAGGGTCTTCCTTTTTTCATTGGCCTGCCACTCTGCCAAACATAAGGTCTTTCTCCAGGGATTGTCCAAAATATATCAGACACGATCTAGCCATTCTAGCTTCCAGGGAGCACTCTGGTTGCACCTCTTTTAGGATGGATCTCTTGGTTCTTTTGGCAGTCCTTGGTATCTTCAATATTCATCTCCAGCACCATAATTCAAAAGCATCAATTCTTCTTCTGTCTCTCTTATTCAATTCACAAGCATATGATGCAATTTAAAATACCATGGCATAAGTCAGGCACACCTTTGTCTTCAACGTGACATCTTTACTTTTCAACACTTTAAAGAGGTCTTTTGCAATAGCTTTGCCCAGTGCAATGCATCTTTGGATTTCTTGACTGCTGCTTCTGTGGGTGTTGACTGTAGAACCAAGTAAAGCAAAATCTTGGACAACTTCAATCTTTTCTCCATTTATCATGAAGTTGCGTACTGTCCAAGTTGTAAAGATTTTTGTTTCCTTGATGTTGAGGTGCAATTTATACTGAAGACTCTGTTCTTTGATTTTCCTCAGTAAATGTTTCAAATTCTCTTTACTTTCAGCAAGCAAAGTGTGTCATCGACATAATGTAGGGTGTTAATGAGTATTCCTCCAATCCTGATGCCATGTTCTTCTTCATAAAGTCTAGCTTCTCTGATTATTTGCTCAGCATACAGATTAAAGAGGTAAGGTGAAAGGATACAGCCCTAATGTACACCTTTCTTGACTTTAAACCAGGCAGTGTTTCCTTGTTTTGTTCAACAACTGCCTCCTGGTCCATGTACAGATTCCTCGTGAGTACAATTAAGTGCTCTGGTATTCCTATTCTTTGCAATGTCATCCATAATTTGTTGTGATCCACACAGTCAAATACCTTCGCATAGTCAATAAAACATAGATAGACATCTTTTTGGTATTCTCTGCTTTCAGCTAATATCTATCTGACATCAACAATGGTGTCCTTGGTTCCACACCCTTTTCTGAATCTGGCTTGATTTTCTGGCAGTTCCTTGTCTGTATATAGGACCTGTGATAAAAGCTCATTTGCTGATGAGAAAACTGAGCTTGAGAGAAAACCTTGTTGCCAAAGTCACACAGGCAGGAAATGGTGGCATCTAAGATTCAATACATTACTTCCTCTAGTGAGCCATCTTCAGTTGCATCATACAGTCATGAAAGCAGAAAGTTGAATAAGAGAGACAGGAGAAGAATTGATGCTTTTTAATTATGGTGCTGGAGATGAATATTGAATATACCATGTACTACTAAAAGAACCAGCAGATCTGTCCTTGAAGAAGTGCAACCAGAGTACTCCTTGGAAGCAAAGATGGCTAGACCATGTCTGATATATTTTAGACACGTTGTCAGGAGAGACTAATCCCTGTAGAAGGACATCATGTTTAGGAGAGTGGCAGGTCAACAAAAAAATGGAAGTCTCTCAACTAGATGGATTGACACAGTAACTGCAACAAAGGCCTTAAACATAAAAAAGATTGTGTGCCTGGCACAGAATTGGGGAATGTTTCGTTCTGTTGTACATAGGGTTGCTATGAGTCTGATATGACTGGATGGCACCTAACAACAACAGTGAGCCATCATTGTCATTATTATCATCCTCATCAACTCTCTTTTCATCCTCCTGGATCACTGAATGGAGCCATTGGCTTGTACCGCTGCTGACCACATGGCAGAGGACTACACTTGGTGACTCAGGGTTACACTCAGCAGATTGGCCTCTCTGGCAATGCTGAACTCAATCTCCAGGGGGCGCCGCCACCCCACCACCCCACCTCGCCCCATCCTCCCCATCATCCCATCCTGCGGTAGGGCTTGTTATTCCTGCAGAGGCCACGTGAGGCCGCCTAGGCCCTGCGTTGTCAGGACTGGCCGCAAGGACAGCCATCAGGAGCTGAATCAAGGCTGATCTAACATCATAGTGATAATTAACAATAATTATTGTGATAACAATAGTAATAGCACCTGATATAAACCACCAATTTAAAAGACTCACTCATGAACTGTGGGGCTATGAACTCAAAGGAAAGAGCCAGGCCTTAGACTCTGACCCCCTTGTCCTCAGGTTCTGCTCTGTTCAGCTCTGTACTCTTGGGCCTCTCTCCTCTCAACTTTAAAATGGAAAATACAGCCAGAGGTGGTGGTAGAAGCCTGTAATCCCAGCACTTGGGAGGCTGAGGCAGGAAGAGCAAGTTCAGCATAAGCTAAATAGTGAGACCCTGTCTTAGAAAAAAAAAGAAAAAAGAAAGAAAAGGAAGAAATACAATAATATAGCTTTTGTGGGGTATAAAGGAGTTCCTGGAAAGCAACTTGGGAACATTTATTGTAATTTTCACCTCTACCCAATGAAGGAGCTACAATTAAGTTCCTTTTTCGGATGAAGATCACCTAGGTTTTTTCCCATGCTCCATGGGCCTCCATGGGTCACCCTCTCCTCCTGCACAACCCAGAGGTCAGTCTTGGAGCTCAGCTCCTAAATCCCCAGCAGGCAGCTTCCTCCCTCCTCTCCGTTCACATTCAGACCTTCAGGCTCCTCTGGGCGCTGTCTCTCTGTCCCCAGGTGCAGGTTTGTCCAGCAAAATGCTGTGCCCCTCACCACTATCATACTCCTCAAACTGAAGCTCTCCCTCCTCTTATCAACCTGCCTCTTCGAAAACTCTGTCCCCTCACCTTTTCCAGAAAAGCTTTCCTGGGTGTTCTTCACCCAGGCCCACAGCCTTTGCACATGTTGTTCCCCGTACTTAGAACAGCCTTTCCCCCAGCCCTAAAGCCTGTTTGTTACTCAGAGCACACTTTGAATATCACTTCTTCCAGGAAGCCCCTGCCCCTTTGTTCCTGTAGACCCCAGGCACCCTCTAAACAGATGGCAGCACAGGAGATTTCTTGTCTAAAGCAAATCTCTCCTTACTGATTGCACAGTTCTGACCCTGGGAGCAAGTACTCTTCTACTGAGGGCTCTGTGGTATGCTAAGGATCTACCCCAGTGACTGAAGCAGAATGACCATTCAATGAATGCGAGTCCCCTGAATGAGTGATTATTCTTGTGTTAGGGTTTGAATGTGTCCCCCAGAGGCTCCTGTGTTGGAAATGTGGCATGCTCACTGAGGTTTGCCATGTGATACCCACCACCATGTTGTCATGCAGCAGAAAGGCCCCCACCAGATGGCAGTGCCATGCTCTTCAACCTCCCAGCCTCCAGAACCTCTATTCTTTATAAATTACCCAGTCAGTTCCACCAACAGAAGACAGACTTGGACCCTACCCATCAGGGTCCACTTACTACACCTTCCCAACAGCCTCAGCTGCGAGGCATGAGCACAGTCACACACAGACACAGAGGCAGCACAGTCATGAGTACAGGCATGGTCACAGTCACACACAACATGCATAAAGCTGAGTGCATCTGTGCTTGCTGCTCCCACGTGCCTGGGTACCTTTGTGTGCTAGGCATGGGTTGGGCTCTTGTCTGTGACTCAGAGTCTCTGAGAATAAGAGTTGTGTCTTTTTCCAGCCTGGTATCCCTAGGAGAGGATGACAGAATGGGAATCCCAGGGGAAGTGTAATGTCTCCTCAACTAGTTTGGGGGCTTGAGCCTGGGCATGTCTCCCTTTTAGCCTAGGAGCTCTTGCATCTGAGTCCCACGTCAGATGTGGAGCCCTGGGGTCATGGCTGTCTCTCTCCAGCTCATTAGCCTGAAGCTCTACAGACAGCCTTCCTTGAATATGTTAGGTATTCAGGCTGGTGGGATAGGTTGGTGGGGGAACACTCGCCTACCATGTACAAGGGTGTGTGATTCCATCCCCAGCACCGGGGGCGGGGAGGTAAAAAAAAAAGGCGAGGACTCCAGGAGCAGAGCTGAGCTGGCTCTCCTCCAACAGACTGGAGGCTCCTGAGGGAGAACATGGCTGTGTCTCACTGGCACTGTCTCCCTAGCCCCTCTCCACCTCACCACCTTACCACCTGTCCACCACCTAGGCCCTCCTCCCAACATACAGGTGACCCAGGGCCAGGCTGGCACAACTTTGGAAGCAGCAGCAAACCTAACAGCCAACTACTCTGCAAAAGGCTGATCCTACAGGACCCCTGGGAGATGACAGGATTGGAGAGGGTTCAGAAGGGGTGACCTGGCCCCTCTCAGTATGTCCTGGCATCTCTTAGATTCCCCTCACCAAGCCAGTCTGGAGTCCCTGGGCTTGGCTCTTCAGCACTCTACCTGTCTGTGATGTCACTTAATTCACCAATCCTGTGAGGTGGGTGCGTTCATCACCTCATTTCTAGATGAGGCAATGGCAGGTGGAGGAGAGGAGTGACTTGCCTTAAACCACAAGGCTGGGAAGTAGCCAGCTGGGCTACCCGCCATGCAAGTGCCTCCCACCCAGCTCTGAGAATGGAATAGGAGACAGAAAGAGGTGTGGAGGGGGACGCCCAGGTTTCTGGCATGGAGGCTGATGGGGCTGGCTTCTTAGACCAAGCCTGCCAGAGGGTGGGAGTGCCTGGGAACAGGAGAGGTTCCATAGCAACCAGCCAGGGCAGGCAAGAGGTGGGCCCAGGTTTCCAGCTTCCAGGTCCCATCATGAGCAACCCCTTCCCCACTTGGCTACAGACAAGGGTTCAACTTCCATTCACCATCTGACCCCTCCCCAGGCTTCACTTTGCTCAGCTGAGAAACAAGGGCACAGACCAAGTGAGGTCACACCTGGGGGTCCTGCTCCTTTAAGCCTTTCCCAGTGGAGGGTGTGACTCAGGCTGCAGGTGAGCTGTGTTGCCACATCAGCAGGGAGAGCCCCGCCCTGTCCCCTCCTCCAGCTCTGGAGGGAGGCCCCCAGAGGCCCCAGAGGATGGTGGGAAGTGGGTGGGGAGAAAGAGTCTCGTTGGCTGCAGCTTGCAGTGGAAGGGATGGCTGTGGGGGTGGGTAGGGAATTCTGTGTGTGTGTGTATGTGTGAGCGTACCTGACCTAGCCAGCCACGTGAATGTAGAAGAGCGGTTGTAAATATTCTAATGTGTACAGGAGAGTATACAAAATAAATGTGTGTCTGGACTATGCAGATATAAGTATATGAGAGTTTGTGTTCAAGAGTGTGTGACAATCTCTGAGCACTTTGTGTGAGTGTGGACACCCGTGGGTGTGCAGGAGGGAACGTGTGTGGACGAACGGCAGCTTATGAGTGCATGTGTCTTTGTGTGTCCCCCTGTATGTGGGTATTGTGTGCTGGAGTGTTGTGAATTGTCAGAGTGTATGCCTTTGTGTGGATATAGGTGAGCGTACAAATGTGTCACTGGTGAGTTTGTGAGTGGTGTCTGAGTGTGCCTGTGTGTGTGTGGCTGACCGTGTGAATGCCCTTGAGTATGCAGGAGTATGTCGACCTGCCTCTTCCAAAACCCTGTCTATCTCTTGCCTAGCTTGTCCTCTCACCCCCTAAGGGGTTGGGGCAGGCAGCATTTTGGGATCAGAGAACGGGGGTCCTACTATTAGTTCAGCATGTTTTATTGAACCCCCATTTGGCAGACAAAAATGCAAGGCTCAAAGCACTGCTGCAGGTCACATGGTGGGCATGTGTGTTTGATTCCATAACTGCTCTGTGTGTGTGTGTGTGTGTGTGTGTGTGTGTGTGTGGTACTTGAGGGTTGAACCCAGGGCCTCACACATACTTTGCAAGTGCTCTATTGCTGGCCTGCACCCCCAGACCATTTTCAAAAACTTTTTTTATCTTGAGAAAGGGTATCACTAAGTTACACAGGCTGCTACTGGCCTCAAACTAGGGTTGCAGGTGTGCACCACTGTGTCTGGATCTGATTCCATAACTCTTAAACTCATGGTAGGACTCCATGCCTTATCCAGCCCCATGAGCAGCTTCAGGGCAAGGCTGTGGATCTGAGATGGAGAAAGGGAGCTGACCTTTAGTAAACTCCCAGCCACTCACTTGTATTGTAATTTCATTCACTTCAGTCTTGCTCAGAGGTAATTGTTTTTCCTTTGTGTGTGTGTGTGCTAGTGACTAAACCCAGAGCTAGGGCCACTGGAATGCTAAGTATGCAGTCTACCCCAGAGCTACATCTCCAGCCTGCCAGTCCAGCTTGCTCAGAGACCTGAGGCAGCTTGCTGAGGGTGGCACAGGAAGTAATTGAGCTTGGATTTGAATCCAGACCTCTCTGGCTCCAGCACATTCTCCTGAGGGCAGTACTGGTAGGGGGTCAGTCCAGGGCTGACTGACCTGTAGTCCTAGAGGGTGGGAGGAAAGCATGATGAGTCATGGTAGAAATGGGGAAAGGGGCACAAAGTAGCTTCTACACGCATCACCCAGTGCAGAGGTGACAGTCTCATGTGAGCCCCAACAAGAGTACCTGCAGGACTTCCTGTTCTAACCAGAATCTGGCTCCCTGCCCATGTGCCCCCCCCCCAGATGAGGGGGGCTGGGTTGGGGGAAAGTATAAATAAATGGGTGAGGTTTGAGCAACTGTCTTACTGGGTAGTCATGAGAATCTAAAGTTCCACCACAGCCACCCACCTCTGTCTCCTTCAAGGCTCCTCTGTCACAGCAGAACTCTCCTCTGAAATAGGGACAGAAACAGTGATATAATGGGGCAAGGGGCCAGAAGGGAGTGTGAAAGGTGGGCCAGGGGGGAAAGCTGGAAACTACTGTCTCACACGTTGCCTCATTCCATTTTCCCAGCAGCCTCTGGGGCAGCAGGCATTCCTCCCTTATTTCTGATGAGGAAACTGAGGCTCTGAGAGACAGATACACAGCAAAAGCAGGACTTGGATCCCTTGTTGTTATTTGTTTCATTTTTGTTGTTGTTGTTTTTTGAGACAGGATCCAGCTAGTATCCAGACTGGCCTGAACTCAACTATATAACCCTGGCTGACATTGAACTCATAATCTTCCTGCTACAGCCTCCTAAATGCTGGGATTACAGACATGTGCCACCACGCCTGGCTCAGGGCTTGGATCTTGTCTTTGAACTTCACGTCCAAGCCTCATGCTACCATATGTGGCTTCCTCTGGCTCCCGGGCTGGCTCTGGCTGGTGAAGGAGGCCGGAGAAGTAGAGATGTGAGAAGCAGGGTTTCATATGGCTCTTTTAGGTAGTGAGGACCAGAGAGAGGCTCACTCACGTGCTTCAGGAGACCAGGACTTGTCATAAGACCATGTGGGAAAATTAGGAAGACAGAGACGGTGCCCCTTGCCTCTAGCTCTCATGGAGTCTTCATGGATGCTCAGGAAGCAGAACAGCTCCACTGGCCTGGGTGTTCCGTCTTTGCCTCAGCTGTAACTATTCTGTGTTCCTAGCTCTGAGGTCACAGAAACTCTGTTGTGATGGGTCATTGCTTCTGTTCTTCTTCCATGTCCTGCCTGCACAGGGTCCTTCTTCCTATAGTTCCTGCAGCCTCATGAGCCTGCCCACAGCCTTCTCTGGCTATTGCCCTCCTCCCCAGGAGAGGATCTACTTGGTTCAGTGAATCTGATTCCTAGAGGGCAGCCTCGGGCCAGACCATTTCATGGGCCACCAAGCAGCTGAGAAAGAGGCAGGCCCTGGGTCAGGCCCACATCCAGTCCAGTTAGCAGGAGGGCAGTTGGGTCACTGGGTTCAGTATATGGTGATCTAAGAAATGCTTAGAAAGGATGTGGGCAAGGCGGGCACTGAGACCATAAATCACTCCATTGAATCCAGACCCTGGTTCTAGCCACTCCCATGGAGGTGGGGACAGTAACTTTTCACCTCATCGCCTGTACCTAACACAGCTTGGCAGGGTGGAACTTCAGAGACTGTTGAAGGAGAAGTGAATGAAGTTAGCCAAGGAGCCCTGAGGCTCCCTTGAAGGCCACAGCCCTGTCACGGCGCCTGTGGTTTCTGAGCCCTTGCTTGGGGCTCTCCAGGATCACTTTTATCCTGCACCTGTCCCTTGCATGAAACTGCTTCTCTGCATCCCAATGCACTAAGGGCACTTGGAACTGTGGTGCCACCCCAGACTCTGGGTGCAAACACAAGGCCTCCCTGCCTGCATGTCTGCCAGCATATTCTCTGCGCTGGGTCTCTTGCCCTTGCTTCCTCACTGCCTGGGTGTCCTGTTTCCGGCTCCATGGGTGGCCTCGACTGACCCTGGCCTGGCCTGAGGGGTGGGGTGAGGGTGGAGGGTGTGCACAGTGCAGCTCTTGTTCAGGGGACCGGGTGGGGCCAGGCCTGTTCTAGGCTCCAGCTCTCTGGCTTGAGTCCTGGCAGAATGACAGAGCTGCCTCTGGGCCTGCAGCGCCTCAGCCTGCTGTGCTGGCAAGACCTGCCAGAGCCACCATGGGTCTGCCAGACAGCTTAGCTGGGCTCTTACTGGTCCCTTTGCCTCTGACTCCTCCATCTCACAACCTGTGCCCTGGGCCTTGTGGTTATGGCAGAGAGTAGGTGTACTGCCCAGCTGGCCCCGGCTGCTATTGGAAATATCCTGTCTAGGCACTGAGGCTAACACCAACAAGCCTTGATTAGGGAGCTAGTGATGAGGCTCAGGGAAGGGGTGGGACCAAATCAGCGGATGGGGATCAAGGAGGGGCTAGAGCTAAGGGAGGGAGTAGGACCTGGCGAGCCACTCCTGAAACAACTAGCCATTGAAAACCCTATGGATAGCAAAGAAACACTGTCAGATATAGTGCCGGAAAATGAGGCCCCCAGGTTGGAAGGCACTCAAAAGACTACTGGGGAAGAGTTGCCTCCTCCAAGTAGAGTCTACCATGATGAGGGAAATGGAGTAAAACCCCAGGGTGCTCAACGTGATGATGTGACACGACTCAAAATGAGGAGAAACAACTGTAAACATCCATTAATAATTGGAA
>VMDO01043245.1:0-10045 GCA_007922755.1 Pedetes capensis
GCTTAGCTGAGACCTGTCCACCACGGATGGCCCTGCTGGTATCTGAAATACCAATGGCATAGCTTTCAACATCACAACAAATGCAAGGCCCCACAGCATGACAAGCTGACAGACACACGGGGAGCATCTGCCTTAGGGGAAACTACTCGGGGCCACCCAGATTCAGCAGATCGGAATTGTAGTTCTTTGTTTTCCTATTAATTGCTATGTCCTTTGACTTCTGGGTTGAAATTTTTGGTTTTGTTTTTAGTTAACAAAACCTGCTTTTTTGGCTTGTTTGTTTTGTCATTTGTGACAGGGTCTCACTGTATAGCCCAGGCTGGCTTGTCATATAGACCAGGCTGACCTTGAACTTGCATTGATCCTCCTGTGTACTGAGATTACAGGAATGTGTCACCACACCCAGCTCAAGATCTGCTTCTTAATGACTTGTACGATCAGATATTTTATCTGAATTTCTCAAGAATTGGATCTTTAACTGAATGCAAATAGTTTGAGAGGAAATCCTGGGAACAATGGATAGGGAAGGGAGAGAGGGCAAGAAAACAAGTTACTAAGTTGGGTAATCAAAGATTAATCCCACTAAGGACCCCTGAAAAACATCTAGGACATATCTTAGATAGACCCCACTTGGGATGCTAGGGAAAGGTGTGTTTATCCATCACCTTCCATCAGTCATTCATTGTGAGGTGTCCCTGGGAGAAGTTAATTTCTGACATTCCCACTCTACCCCACCCACAGTCACAAAAGGCTCTGAAAGCCAGAGATGTCTGATGATATCAGCCAGAGATGTCTGGTGATATCAACTAGAGTGAAATGGAAGTGCAAGTGGTGGGGCATTGCCCTGCCACTGGGCTCGATGCGGCCGTGAGCGGGAACCAGCTGCCGAAGACCCACCATCTGGTGAGGGGGAGCTGAGCACCCAAGAGCCGAGCCCCCTGGAAGGAGGCTTATGCCCATGGCTGCTCTGAGAAACCTTGAGAAAGGCCGGCTCAGAGGCTTATGCCCAAGGCGGCTCCTTGCTTCTTGCTTCCCAGTGAAGACGCTGACTCCAAGTGCTCTGCTCCAACAGCTCTTTGTGGTTTCATCTGTCGCAGTCAATGGAATGGACCAAGACTGCTCTGGGTACCACCCTTATATACTCTCCAAGGGCTAGCCGGGGACCAATCAGAATCAGTCACCCCATACGGGTCTTGGCCAATCAGGGGAATATGCAAATTTGGTTTTGTAAAGGTAGCCAATCAGGGAAGGTTCCTGAATGGTCCAATCAGGAGCCGTTCAGTGGTTTGGAAACAGCCAATCAGTGTGAAGGGATCTGAGGAGAGGGATTGGATGCCAGTGCCATTTTTGGGAGGTCCATGACCCAGAGTTCCCGGCTGTAGGTCAAAGGTGATGTCTCAGGGAACAAGCCTCAGACCTCCAAGTGGGCCTAGACAGGCCCTGGGGCAAACTGCCTCCCTAGGCAGTGCCCTACAGCAAGTGTTGAAGGAATGTGGGCAGGTGCCTGAGAACAGGTAGTACAATAACATAATAATCTGAATAAGAACACTATCAGTGGACAAGAAGAGGAATAGTTTAATTTGACAGATGTTGGAAGAGCCAGGCACAGTTGTGCACACCTGTAATCCCAGTAACTCAGGAGCCTGAGGCAGGAGGATCACAAGTTCGAGGCCAGAGGTAACCTGCATAATTTAGTGAGACCCATCTCAAAATAAAGAATAAAAAATGGCTGGGTGTGCAGACCAGTGATAGAACACTTATGAAGTATGTATGAGGCCCTGGATTCAACTCCCAAGTACTGAAAAGAAAAAAAATCATGTTGGAGGAGAGGAGAATTCTTCTGTGTGGACTGAAGTTTCTTGTGTTAATCAGCTTGTGCCTCATTGTGACAACATACCTGAGAGGGATGGTTTAGTGGGACTCATGGGTTAGAGGATTTCAGTCTGTAGAGGCAGGGCAGGCATGGTGGCAGGGGAGGCAGAAGGCTCTGTGGCAGCACCCCTCACATCATGGTGGATCAGGAGCAAAGAGTTTACTGGAACCAGGGGCCCACAAAAATCCCCAAAGGCCCACCTCCAGTGACCACCGTCACAAAGCTAGGTTCCCATCTCTCAAAGTTCCATAGTCTCCCACAACAGAACCACCGGTTGGGGACCAAATATCTCATCTCATGACCCTCAGAGGACATTTTGTATTTAAACCACAGCACTCCACCCTGACCCCCAAAGATCATGCTCAGATCTGCACATCAACAACCCTATGCTTGGTACCAATTTTCTATATGACACAGCTTGTGTGTCCCACTGGCAAAATATGTGACAGAAGCAAACTTCCATGAGGAGTGATTTATTGGTTTAGAGGATTCAGTTGATAGCAGCAGGGCAGGCATGGTGGTAGGGCAGGTGGCAGGATCTGTGGCAGAACACCTCTTGTCATGGCAGATCTGGAGCAGAGAGGGCTTCCTGGAACCAGGGGCCTACATAAAACCTTTAAAGGACCACCCCTAGTGACCCACCTCCTCAAAGCTAGGTCTCACCTCCCAAAGTCCATAGCCTCTCAAGAAAGGACCACAGCTGGAGACCAAACATCCAATCACGTGCTCTTAGAAGGATGACTTAGATTTAAACTATAACAGCTCTAGTTTAGGTGAGTATTAGACAGGATTGCTCAGAGAGTATTGTGTGAGGTGCAGGACAAGGGATTTAATACAAGGCTGGGACTTATGCAGTGGCACTAGCTGTTGGAGCAGTCCTCTCCAGCTGTGCATTGTCTCTGCTTCTAGTACTGAGCCTGGATTTGTTCTAAGTCCATCAGATCCTCAGTTGGGAAGGGAATCGATGTGTGGATAAGAAGTGAGGCCATGGAACCCCCGTCTGATCCCCATACCTTTACTTGAATGCTGGGATGACCTGTAGAGGAAACTGACCTTCCTTATCACACAGCTGTCCACACACCTGTAGATAGGGGAAGGTGGGGGGCTTGGGTAGCCCTCAGGTAGGACCCCAACAGCAGGAACAGCCACCTTCAGCAGCCACAGTCAGACATAGCCTGGTCCTGGTCCTGGGCTGGGGTTGGCCAGGGACAGGAGTTCCATTCCTGCTTTGGGACAGATGACCAAGTGGGGGCCTGGAACATGTCTAAGCACTGTGATGTAGGGAGAGGCCATGAGCCCTCAGCATCTGAGCTAAGGACCAGATGCCCATCCAGGCTAGGAAGGCCACACTTCCCAGGAAATCAGGGATATGTCCTGCGCCAAGACCCCAGCCTATTTGCCCTCAGAAGGTCATTCCCAGTGGAGGCCAAGAGAGGCAGAGAGAAGGGTTGGGCTCCATGGAAATGGCAGCTGTCTCATCCTCTGATGGACCATGAGGACAGACGGACACGGAGGTATAGGCAGACTGGGCAAGGTGACCAGAGCCTGGCCCTCCCAGGATGGTCATGAAGAAGAGGCAGAGTCATCTATACCAGGAACCCCTTGGCCCTGGGTCCTCGCAACTCACATGTCAACAAGTCAGCTACCCACCTTCTCAAATGGATGTTAGACTAAGGAGATGAGAAATGAGGGAGCAAATCAGGTGGCCAGAGAACCACCAGGATGCCAGAAAAAATCAGCAGTGGTCAGGGTCTGCTGGTGCAGATGGAGCTGCTGGGCACTGAGGTCTGGACAAGGACCCCTAAGAACATAGGCAGACAAAGGGTCTTTCGATCAGGCTGAGGGGACAGAGGGGACAGTAGAACCTAGAGGAGCCCTGGGGCATGTCTGGGTGGAACCACCAGTTACCAGGAAAGCCAAGTGGCTTCAGGAGCAGTGCTCTGGTTCCATGACCCCATGCAGTAGGCACAAGCTCGGGGCCTCCACACATAGCCCAGGACCATCCTGCCAGGCTCAGAGGTTCCCACTTCACAGAGGAGGCTCCCAGCCCTGGCAGAATGAAGTCAAGGAGCCTGGACTGGGGTCAGGGCTCAGAAGGTCAGAGCCAAATACCAAACTCAGACCCCAGGGACCAGGGAGGAGGGAGCTCAGTCTCCCATGGGGGACAATGAGGGAACTGAAACTGCAGGGGAGGGGTTAGGCTTCTAGGGCTGTTTTCTCTCCAGGGGGCTCCTGTACCAGAGGGGAAAGAGGAGGGAAGGAGATTACCGGGGGAGCAAGATGACCACACCATGACCTCACAGGGACTTTAGACGGGGTGGGGTGTGTCTCCCCAACACCTGGGCTCTCCTATGAGGACTCATCCCTCCTCTGTCCACAGAGTTCACCCCAGGGCTGCCCCCTTAGTCTCCCTGCTCCTGCCCTCCTTCCGGGAGCTCCAGGCCAACAAGGCTGCTCTGGTGTGTCTGCTGAGCGATTTCTATCCAGGTATTGTGACGGTGGCCTGGAAGGCAGATGGTATCCCTGTCACCCAAGGCATGGACACCACTCAGCCCTCCAAACAGAGTAACAAATACATGGCCAGCAGTTACCTGACCATGAGCCCTGAACAGTGGGGATCTCATAGCAGATACACCTGTCAGGTCACACACGAGGGGAGCACCATGGAGAAGACTGTGTCCTCTGTGGAGTGTTTGTAGGTCCCCAACCCTCACTGCACACTCAGGGTCCTGGAGCTGAAGGTCCCTGGCAGAATTGTCCTCCCACCCTGGCCATCCTAGCCTTTCTCTTTGGACCCTGCAGATGCTCAATAAGATATCCCACTGTTGCAGAGTGCGATGGCTCATGCCTGTAATCCCAGCAACTCAGGAGACCAGGCCAGGAGGATGAGAAGTTCAAGGCCAGAGGCAGCCTGTGTGACTCAGTGAGGCCCTGATTCAAAATAAAAAATGAGTCATTGGGCTGAGGGAGCATCCAAGTGGTAGTGTACCTGCAAATTTGTGTGAAGTCCTGGGTCCAACCACCAAGTACCACAAAAATAATAATAATAAGTTCACTGTCAATCAGAGATTCTGCTCCACCTCCTTTCTCTTATATCCTGTTTCATTTGCCTCCTCCAGGGGTCTTGAAAGGTTGGGGTGATCCTGGCACCCAAAGGGTAGTAGCCGGGGATGAAGCTCACAGTCCCATGGGGAACCCCTGGGAAAGAGTCTGGACACCAGAACACAGGTCCTGTCATTCCTTCTTCCTCCTCTGCCTCCCAGTGCACAGTTGCCCCTTCCTGCCTCTTTCCCGGATGGAGCTCTCCAGGGTTGTGTCCCCCTGAGACACCTTCTCCCCCACCCTGGTCTTAGGAGACAAAGAGTGGAGACCTCAGGAGATGGTCCAGGTCACACTTGAGTCAGGATCAGAGCCGGACTGGAGCCCAAATGTTGAGCTCAGTCCTTCACACAGAGCTGCCTGATGCCAAGACCTCTGTTGCTCATGACTACCATGTACCCACTTCACAACCATCACCCACTCATCTCCACTGAGTGCTCATCCTAAGAACCCACCAGTCCAACCCCCACCCATGCAAGGTCCATCTACTCACATGTACTCCAATCATCTGCCTCTTTCACCACCACCTACCCACTCCCCACTCAACCACTCATCCATCAGACCACCTACCCACTTACGCACCCAACTGCCCACTCCTCCTTGCACCCACCCACCCATTTCTATCCACCCACCATCCCACTATCCATCCATCCTTGCCTCCCCCCATCCATCCAGCCACCCATCTTTCCTCCCTCATCTGGAAACCACTCATCCATCCAACCATGATCCACTGAGCCCTCTCTTCCTCCCTCCTTCTACCCCACTTCTTTCCTTTCCCCCTCCTTCCTCTCTCCTTTCCCACCCACCTCCTCCTTCCTTTCTTCCTTCCTTGCTTCCCTCACTCAATTGTTTATTGGGAGCCTCATATGTACCAGGCACTGGGTAGGGGATGAGATGAAATGAAGTCTGGAGACCCTGGAAGGGGCAGCACCCTTGAGGGACAGCAGCTTTTCCGTGGTCAATGTGGGTCCTCAAATGGGCAATGAGGGTTCACCGCGTCAGGCCCTCCAGCACTCCAGGACCCGGATGGGACTCAGAAGGAGTCGATGAGGATCCTTGGGTAGCTCCAGGCCTAGGGTCTGTGGCTGGGTGGGGCTGAGCCATGGGGGACCCTGCTGCCCCAATTGGGAGCTGCAGCCCTGCAGGTGCCCATCCTGCTCCCCAGCCACATCTGTCCCATTTGCTGCAGCTGAGGCCTCCAGGGAAAGGACCCTGGGGACATCTGAGGCCTTGTCTCTTCCTTCTCCTGTACTGGCTCACCTGGGCATAGTACCAACTCACCCTGAGGCAGGAGAGAAAGACAGAAGAATTTGGGGGACCTAGGGAGGAGTGGGGGGTTGGGATTTAGCTCAGTGGGTAGAGCGCTGCGCTGCAGTCTCTGATGACCCGAGTTCAATTCCCAGCACCACAAAAGTGGGAGAAGGGCCTGGCAACCCACTCCCAAGGCAATCCCGAAACAGTCAGCCATTGAAAACCCTATGAGGGTCGCTATGAGTTGGATACCGACTTGACGGCACCTAACAACAACAACAAGGGAGGGGTAGAGCTTTTACCCCAGGCCTGGTGTGGATCTCACCGGCTGAGAATCAAGGGAGTGGTCGGCTCTCAGGGGTCCCAGTTTCCTCTCTGGCTCCAAGACAGGCAGCCTGGCCACCCTGACCATCCGGGGGCCCAGCCTGAGGATGAGGCAGGTTATCTGGCTGCTCATATCCAGGCAGTGCTTTCCACAGTGGCTCAACTCACACAGGAGACCTCTACCTGCCCAGAGAGCACAGGCTCCTCCTTGCCCTGATGTCACCTCCTCAGCCCTGTGCAGAGGGACTGTGTCACGGGGCCCTGAGAACCCAGCTCTCTTCACACCCCCTCCCCAGCCCCACCCCCAGGGTGAAACAGGAATGAACACTCACTCCCTGGTTGGCGTGCTCTGGGTGGTGACGGCTCTCTCTGCTCTGGGTGATGTGGTGTCAGCAGGTGTGAAACTCGCCCCTCTCCATTGGCAGGAAGCGAGGATCAGGTCCATGTGGGCAGGTGTAGTTGCCGCTGTTCTCAGGGAAATCCTCAGCATAAAAGCAGGGTCTCCCACATCGGAGAAGACCTGCCTTGACTCAGTTTCTCATCAAGGATGTCATCTCATTCCACTCATGCACCACTGCCCCA
The DNA here is from genome assembly GCA_007922755.1 of Pedetes capensis. Lineage (NCBI taxonomy): Eukaryota > Metazoa > Chordata > Mammalia > Rodentia > Pedetidae > Pedetes > Pedetes capensis. The sequence goes on from VMDO01043245.1 coordinate 7,130, forward strand.
TTGCAGGGCCTGAGAGGGTTATTCTTCTGCCACTTTTTGTTTAAAGAACAGCTCTGAGATACCCAAAGTAGATATGAACCAAAGTGCAGCACGTTCTGTGCCTGTCTCACATTCAAAACCCATGGACACAACAGTCAAGAAATCAAAAGACGCATTGCATTGCGATAAGCTGTTGCAAAAGATTTCTTTAAACTGTTGAAAAGTAAAGATGCCACATTGAAGATAAAGGTGCACCTGACGGAAGCCATGGTATTTTCAGCTGCATCATGTGACTGTGAAAGATGGACAGCAAAGAAAGGGTTCAGGAGAAGAACTGACGCTTTTGAATTTTGGTGCTGCAGATGAATTTGAATACACTATGGACTGCAAAAAGAACCAAGAGATCTGTCCTAGAAGAAGTGCAACCAGACTCCTCCTTGGAATCAGGGATGGCTAGACTGCATCATGTGTATTTTGGACATGTAGTCACGAGGGACCCATTCATGGAGAAGGACTTCATGTTTGGGAGAGTGGCAAGTCAATGACAAAATGGAAGACCCTCAAATGGATGGATTGACACTGGTGCTGCAACAATGGGCTTGAACATAAGAAAGACCATGTATCTGGTATGGTGTTGATGAGTGTTTCTTTCTGTTGTACATAAGGTCACTTTGAGTCAAACAAGACTTGACAGCACCTTAGAAAAACACAGAATCTGGACATGGCCCACAATGCCTAAAAAATGTTAAATCTAGAAAATGTGAGGCTAATATATAGTAAAGCATCTAGTGGAATAGTTCCTAAACAACATGAGATAGGAGAATATATGAGTAAATTAGGTGACAAAACCTGTAAAGTGACAGGTATCAAGAAACAGCATAGATCCAAACTGATCTAGAATGTAACCTCTCTATATTGAGATCCTTCCAACAAAATCAAATGTGCATGTAGTCTGGGAGGGTCAATATGAAGAGATGGAGGGTGAAGCCCTGTTGACAACAGGTGCCCCACATTATCTCAGGGGACTGGATCCCAGTGTGGGCCTCAGTGTCCTTCAGAGTTGTTCGCCTCCTAATGATGTCTGTGCTCATTATAGGAGAGACACAGAGTTCAGGGCCCCCAGGATTTCAGAAAAAAGGCAGTAATGCATCATGCACACACTGGAAAGAGGGATCAAGGTGCACTGAATGACCCCTGGAGTCACATGGCCCAGGTTTGAGGCCTGTCTTGGGCACTAGCATATGTGTAACCAGGGGAAGGGCATTGGGCCGAAATATTGTTTTACCAAATGTGTAAACAGAAGTGAATGAACCTTCCTGACAGATAGGGATGCTCTGGGTTGTGGTACCCAGTCAGCCCAGGGCAGCTTTTCCTTTCCTTGGCATTTGATAGGAATTACACTGTATCTGTAGGTCCCTGTGGGATGTAATTGATTGGTCATTGATTTCCTGACAAAGATGCTATGGTACTTCAGTGGGGGCAATGTTATTCACTAAATGGTGCAGCATAACAGGATAGACATGTTGAAAATAACAAAGCTACACCCCTGCCTCACACCATATATAAAAACTGATCCATGACCTAAGTTTAAGAGCTAAAATTATAAAAGTTTTCAAAGAAAAAAGTACTAATCTTTATAATTTGGGTCAGGCAACACATTCTTAGCTATGACACAAAAAGTACAAGCAATAAAAAATATGCAAACTGGACTTCATCAAAATTAAAAGCACTCATGCATCAAACCGAAGTGTGGAGAAAGTGAAAAGATAACTCACAAATGGGAGAGATCATTTGCAACTCATATTTTTGATGAATCTACTATTAACAATGCATAATGTAATCTTATAACTCAACAATAAATAGGGAACTCAAACAATAGGGAAAGCATTTGAACAGCTATTTTTCCAAAGAATATGTAAAAATGGCCAGAGGCCAGGTGCAGTGGTTCATGTCTGTAAACACAGTGACTTGGGAGAGTGAGCCAGGAGGATCACAAGGTCAAGTCCAGAGGCAGCCTGTATAACCTAGCAAGTGCTTGTCTCAAAAAAATAAAATAAAATAAATAATGAGCTGGGTGTACAACCCAGTGGTTCAGCACTTACAAAGTATGTGCAAGACCCTGGATTCAACCTAGAAGTGCCCCCCTACGCGCGTGCACACACACACACACACACACACACACACACACACACACACACACACAATACATTACCAAGAAGCTTGGCACCATGGCCCATGCCTATAATTCCAATCACCAATCAGCTGGCCATGGACCTTTTGCTCTTCCTGGATATAAATCATGCATAGACAAGGAGAAGACTTCAACTGCTGGTCTTAGGTACCAATTGTGTCTGTTGCCATTTGACAGCAGCAAGCAGTGATTGCAGACAGGAGCAGAACAAACAGCAGCAAGGTGATACAGCTCTGATCTGGGCCAATGAGGTGTTATTGCTCTTATGTAGGCCCAGAAGGTGGGGGGCCCTATGCCCGTAAGTGCTATAGATCTTAGTGGGTCAAAGAAGTTCAGATTCCTCAGGCCTTGATGGCAGTTGGCATTACAGATCCCAGGTAGGGCTGGGTATCAGGACTCCTTGGCCATATTCAGCAGCTGGCATTGCAGCTTCTTCACATGACTGGGTATTGGGGGTCCTCTGCCCTAGATAGTGGCCAGCATTATAGCTCCTGGGCCTAGAGTATCTAAGACCCTTGGTCCTAAAGACTTGACATCTCTGTGGAAAAATTCCAGTGGCCAGGGCCTGCATTTTTTCATTCATAGCTCTTTGTGGACTTCTCCATCTCTCTCTTTATCTTACCCTAATTGCTCTCTCAAACTGTTAGGTTGCCTCTTGTTGCTAAGTCCCCTGTCCCTGTTGTTGCCATTTGGGAATAGCACTGACAGCCTTTCTGCTGCTGCTCCTGCTTCTACTGCTGCTGGTT
>VMDO01043246.1:0-10037 GCA_007922755.1 Pedetes capensis
GCGACCCTCTGTACAACAGGGGAAACACTATTGTCAGTGCTTCTCTGCTGTTCATCAGGTTTTCAATGGCAGATTGATTTTTGGGAGGGGGTTGCCAGGTCCTTCTCCCAAGCCTACAGCTTCTGGTGTTCCCAGGCGGTCTCCCATCCAGGTACTAACCAGGCCCGACCCTGCTTAGCTTCCGAGATCTGACGGGATCAGATGCCACAGGGCTACCGCTGCAGGCAATTTCAAATGTAGAAATTCAATAAAAGTTCCAGGATATAGAAGAACAGATAATACAAAAATTTTAAATTATCCATACTTTCATAGCCATTATATCAACAAAATAGAAATTCCTCAAAAATTTAGTAATAAAACTATCATATAATCAAGCAATATCACGGCTGAACATATATCCAAAGGAAGATGAATCCAGCATGTCAGTGAGATATGTGTACTCCCATGTTTATTTCAGAACTAGAACTTGCAAAATATGCAAGTTTTTACAAAACTTTTGTAAGAAAAGAAAATATGCAAATATTCTGCAAAATATTCAAGAATGGGAAACAACCTAAGTATTCATCAACTGATGAAATAGGGAAAGAAAATGTTATACATATAAACAGAAGAAAAATATTCAGACATAAAAAAGAATGAATCCTGTCATTTATGACAATATAGGTGGAACTGGAGATCATCATGTTAGGTGAAATAACACAAGCACACAAAAACAAATAAAGCATGATCTCATTTATAAGTTCTTGTTGTTGTTGTTAGGTGTCATCTGCTTCTGTCCAACTCATAGCAACCCTCACAGGTTTTCAATGGCTATTTCAGGATTGCCTCAGGAGTAGATTGCCACATTCTTCTCTAATAATCTGCAAATATTCCACTCAAGAAGGGTAATCCAAGAATCTCAAATATATATATATATATATATATATATATATATATATATATATATATATATATATAAAATCTCCCTACAGTTAGGCAATATGAGTTGTTCCACACAGACTACTCAGATGTTTTATCACATTTAAAACACTGTATGATATCTATTTTATTATATAGTATTACAACTGGACTGTAAAATTCAGAATGCAAGCATCAGTAAGTAACTGAACTTTTATACCACCATCATGTCGCAAAATGTGTGATAAATAGGACAGTCAGTGGCTATGTTTGAATGAATGGATGGGCATATTTTATAATAATATCAATGTGTGAAAAATACTTTAGGAAAAGAATTGATCATTTGTGAGGCAACCCAATGCTGAAATTAAAAATGATTCCAGAAAACTCCAGTTTTTATTGAAGAAAGATTACTTTAGAAAATGTCTTTCATTTGACAGGAAGTCAGAATGAAGATTTAGTTGTTGTTAACTGTCCAACTCATAGCGATCCCACACACAACAGGTGAAACACTATTGTCAGTGCTTCTCTGCTGTTCATGTGGTTTTCAATGACAGATTGATTTTTGGGAGTGGATTGCTAGGTCTTTCTTCCAAGCCTACAGCACCTGGAGTTCCCAGGAGGTCTCCCATCCAATTACTAACCAGGACTGACCTGTTTAGCTTCTGAGATCTGACGAGATCCTGTGCCACAGTGCTACAGCTCCAGTTGAAGGTTTAGTAAGGTGCTGTATTGTGAAGGGAGACAAATGAGCTTTCAGGGAGCAGTGTGGTGGCACTGAACTCAAAGAAAGAAGGTATGTGTTGGAAGTGGTGTTAAGAAAAAGTTAAAGTGAACTTATTTTTTTTCAAATTTTGCATGCAATCTCGGGAGAGACAAACACTACTGGTGACTTTCTTTGCCTGTGGGAATTGCAGATAATATTAGGCATACAGTGTTTCTAAACATAAACTTATACTGAGGTGACACGGTCATTGTTGTTTGCATTAGGAATTTAAATTTCTTTACTTCTACCTGTCTTCCCTTGTGTTTTTCTGTCAGCTATTGATTCCCTTTCTATTATATGGTCTATGGGATAAAAAAAAATTGTGTTCAATAATCAAACAGTTGTGAACATAGATTCTTTCTGTAGAAAACAGCATATGCCTCCTAATCATATCTATCATCCTTTGTTGCAATAACTTTTGTAAGAAAATCATAATCATTAATTTCCATTAAATCATAAATTATACCTAAATAACACATATTTTGTTCATATTTCAAAAGAGAAATAAACATTATTTATGGGAATGCTTAGTACTGTACAAAATTTGTTGTTGTTGTTGTTAGGTGCCGTGGTGTCAGTATCCGACTCATAGCAACCCTCATAGGGTTTTCAATGTCTGACTGTTTGGGGATTGCCTTGGGAGTGGATTGCCAGGCCATTCTCTCATTTTTGCGGTACTGGGAATCAAACTCGGGACCTCAGAAATTGCAGTGCAGCGCTCTACCAACTGAGCTAAATCTCAGCCCTGTATAAAATCCAGTGAAACTTAAACTTATGTGCTTCTATTTTAATGATGTGTCCTATGTCTAGCTTACAACTTCACACTTATTTGGTGTTCATTCTTTGCCCATGCTTGTCCACTACTGTGATTTGAATGCCATATTTAGATTTAGTTGGTAGCTTCCAAAAGTTATTGTCAAGAAGCATGAAATTAGGTAAAGACTTGGCCAATAAAATCTACCTCCTATCTCTTTTTGTAAGATATTGTTAGGAAAAGGAAAAGTAATCATCCACTGTCCTTTGAAGAAGAGAGAATTTTAAGAAAAATGGGGTTAACACCTATTTTGGTCTTTCATAATGATCCTGAATAAATTAAAGCACATTAAATAAATTTATACAAAAGTACATTGGGAAGGAAATCTACTGGTTTTAAGAAAAAGACACTAGTTATAAGTTCATTAATGTTAAGCAGAGACTTTTATCTTGAGAGATATTATGAATAGAAACACAACCAAAAAATTGGACAATTACATTCCAGAAAGATTTATAATTGCTAAGCAACCAATCTAAAATCAATAATAAGTAGCTATTTCCTATCAAAATTATGAAAAGTAACATCTGAAGAAGTGGAAAAATAATTTATATTAAGCATAAATCTTATTTTTGACCTTTATTCTCTCTTCTGGCCTGCATCCATACCACTGTGGCATCTGATCCCATCAGATTTTGGAAGTTAAGCAGGGTCAGGCATGGTTAGTACTTGGATGGGAGACCATCTGGGAACACCAGGTGCTATAGGCTTGGGAGAAGGACTCGGCAATCAACTCCCAAAAAACAATCTGGTATTGAAAACCCTATGAAGAGCAGAGAAGCATTGGCAATAGTGTTTCATGTGTTGTAAATAGGGTCACTGTGAGTCAGACACCTACTTGACGACACCTAACAAATGTTCTCTTTGCCAGGCAGAAGTTTAGCTCAATTAGTAGAGTGCTGCTCTGTGCTCTTTCAGGCCCTAGATTCTATGCTCAGCACCCAAATATCAGGAGATAGACATAGCAGCTCACTCCAGAAACAATCCCAAAACAATCAGCCATTGTTGTTGTTAGGTGCCATCTAGTCGAGTCCGACTCATAGTGACGGTATGTACAGCAGATTGAAACACTTGCCGATTCTGTGCCAGTCAAACCATCTTATTTATGTTTAAGCCCATTGTTGCAGACACTGTGTCAATCCATCTGGTGGAGGGTTTTCCTCTTTTCCGTTGACCTGCCACTCTCCCAAACGTGATGTCCTTCTCCAGGGATTGTTCTCTCCTGACTACATGTCCGAAATATGTAAGACACAGTCTGGCCATTCTTGCTTCCAAGGAGCACTCTGGTTGTACTTCTTCTAGGTCAGATTTGTTGGTTCTTTTGGCAGTCCATGGTATATTCAATAGACATCTCCAGCAACACAATTAAAAAGCATCAATTCTTTTTCGGTCTCTCTTGTTCAATGTCCAGCTTTCACAACCATATGATGCCACTGAAAATACCATGGCATGAGTCAGATGCACCTTCGTCTTCAGGGTGACATCTTTGCTTTTCAATACTCTAAAGAGATCTTTTGCCACAGCTTTTCCTAGAGCAATGCGTCTTTTCATTTCTTGACTGCTGCTTCACGGGTGTTGATTACAGAGCCAAGCCAAGCAAAATCTTGGACAACCTCAATCTTTTCTCCATTTATTGTGAAGTTGCATGCTGACCCAGCGTAAGGATTTTAGTTTCCTTGATGTTTAGTCCCAACCCATATTGAAGACTATGATCTTTGGTCTTCATCAGTAAGTGTTTCAAATCCTCTTCACTTTCATCAGAGTTGTGTCATCTGCATAACGCAGGTTGTTAATGAGTTTTCCTCCAATCTTGATGCTGCATTCCTCTTCATAAAGTCCAGCTTCTCGGATTATTTGCTCAGGGTATAAATTGAAGAGATAGGGTGAAAGTATATAGCTCTGACACACACCTTTCTCAACTTTAAACCACGCAGTGTTTCCTTGTTCTATTCGAAAAACTGCCTCCTGGTTCATGTACAAATTTCTCATAAGCACAATTAGGTGTTCCGGTATTCCCATTTTCTGAAGTGTTATCCATAATTTGTTATGATCCACACAATCAATTAATGGCAGAGAAGTGCTGACATATTGCCAGAAATGGCATAGTATTGGGGAGTGTTTTGTTCTGTTTTACACAGACAGAGTCACTATGCTTCAGACCTGAATGGATAGCTTCTAACAACAGCAACAACAACAACAGCAGCAGCAGCAGCAACAACAACAACAACAATAACATTCTTTCTTATTCCAAAAGGGACTTTTAGCTAGATGGGATCTAGTGAACTTATCAAGTGATTGAAAATTTCTTTTAAAGCCTCCTCTTGAAGAAAACCCCCATGTGTCTGTCTTCTTGTCCTCTGGGGGCTGTGATGCTGATAGCTATGCCACCAGCATTTCAGAGACTATCAGGGTGACCCATGTGGACAGGTTTCTGTTGAGTTTCCAGACTAAGCCAGACTAGGGAGAAGGACCCAGCAGTCCACTTCTGAAACAATTAGTCTTTGAAAATCCTATGAATAGCAGAGAAGCACTGTGACACATAGTGCCAGAAAATGAGCCCCAAGGATGAAGGACATTCAAGAAATCACTGAGAAAGTGTCTCAAAGTAGAGTTGACCTTTAGGACGAGAATGGATCTCCTTTTGCTGATGTGGTAAGACTCAAAATGAGAAGAAACACAGTGTCTGCAACAAAGGTCTCAAACATGAAAAAGATCATGTTGCATGGCACAATGTTGGGTACTGTTTCATTCTGTTGTACATAGCATCGCTATAAATTTGATTTGACTCCATGGCACCTAACTAAAACACTAAAGAAGACACAGAGAAAACAACAGTAACAAAATCAACAAATTCTTTCTAGAGAGAAGTGAGAGAGAAGTTCTTTGTGTGTGTGTGTGTGTGTGTGTGTGTGTGTGTGTGTGTGGCTGCCATTACTTGTGAATATTTATGCGTCCACACTTCTACATTATACATGCCCAACTAGGGATAATACACAGTTGTAGTAAGGCTGCCCAAGTCTCTTTGCACAATATCACTGGAGAAGAAAGTATAGAACTAGTCAAACTTTAAAGTCCAAAGAGAGGGATAATTTTGAAAAAATCAATATGAATATACCTTCAAGTTATCATCTATCTAATCTGATGAAAACACACCTACATAATTTCAATAGCAACTATGTTGATGATAAAAAATTAAAACAAGTTTTCAGGTAAACCTCTAAAACATTGGAATATAAGCTTCACATGCATGTAGGGGAAAGAATATTTGTTCTTTATGTCATCCTAGAGCCCTCTAAAGTTTTGGTTCCATCAGAATTCCAGAAAATTAGTGTTGGTAGCTGAATTTAAATGTATATTCTTGCTGTTGTACAGAGGGCATAGTATCAGGGAGGTGGTCAGAACTATGAAGTTTTTTATAGATAAATGCAACTGCCTTGGCTGTTGTGTTCAACAGAGGCAACTTTGCCCTAAACATGCTCCATTGTCATAAATAATTATCTACAAGCAAAGGTAAGCTATTTCCTGGGTCTGTCTAGGCATATATATAGAGGGACTTACAGAGCCTCTATGTTTTGCATTGGAGAAGGACCTGGCAATCCACTCCCAAAGGCAATTCCGAAACAGCCATTGAAAACCCTATGAGGGTCACTGTGAGTAGGCTACCAACTCGATGGCACCTAACAACAACAACAACATGTTTTGCATTAGCAATTGGGGCAATACCAGGGAAAGATGTTGAATAATGTTGAGCATGGTTTATTTTTAACTATGAAGTGAGAGGCTGCAGCCTTAGCACCCTGGCATCGGATCCCTCCTGATCTCAGAAGCTAAGTAGGGTCACCCTGGTTAGTCTTTGGATTGGATTCCACCTGTGAATACCAGCTGCTGCAGGCTAGGGAGAAGGATTTAGTAATCTACTCCCAAAACAAGCTGCCAATGAAAAACCCTACGAATAGCAGAGAAGCACTGACAGTAGTGCTGGGCATGACACATTGTTAGGGAGTGTTTTTTCTTTTGTAAATAGGGTTGCTATGAGTTAGTCACCACTTGATAGCACCTAACAACAACAACGTGGAGTGAGAAGTAATGCTCAGTATATATACATAAAACAATCTTCAGATTGTAACTATCTCCTATGTATGTACAACTCTTCTTTTCCTCTCTTTCAATGGCCTTACCTCTTCTCTTATGGGAAATGTTGATTTCTGTTTCCAAATTAGCTGGTTTCTGTGGGAATCAGAAAACATAATCCATGGTTGTGTACCATCCAGGAAAAAGAAGGCGATATCCAGGATAATTTTTTGGCAGTTTGGAAGATCCAAACCAATAATTATAATTCTACTCCTAAATGTGATTGGCAGTAAGTAACCATACTGACATTTGTGTACTGAATTCTAAAACTCTCATGATACATAGGAAGAAATAAAAGAGGCTGCTAATGGATGTTGAAAAACAAAATGTTTCTTTAAGTAACTTCTGGGATTTCTCCGTAGTGAAAGGAGAATTTGGAAAATACTTTATTTTAGCTACTTCTGGAGAAAGAAGTTTTTTCAAACCATAGCTTTAACCTAGATGAAGTGCAATGTCTTTGGAAGGCTTGATTTTTCTAAGCATAGGTTCCCTTTAGTTCTCTATATTTTAGAAATATGATACAATTTGAAAAAAATATGCTGTAATTTATTGGAATGTCAAATGATAGTGGTTGTGTGAAACTTGTGAAAAACTTGAATTTGAAAAACAATTATGAAGAACTTGAAAAATTATCAAATTATTTAACTAGAAGAGTACACATTATCGGCCATGGCTAAGAAAAGCTACCTATTTTACCTTAAGCACTAATAATAACTGGAAAATATTTGCATGTGTTCTGTCAATTAATAACAAGGAAAATGTCTAATTTACAATGTCTATAAATCATATTTATATTCAGTTAGGAGAAATCAGAATTGTATATAGTATTAAAAGCTCATTTTAATAACTACAATGAACAGTCTCTTAACATAACCACAGGAAAAAACAGAGCAGTTCCTAAATATAAAATTATGACAGAATGTCAAATGTTATATGTAGCTCAGTGAAGGAAATAAAGATAAATACAGTTCAGTTGTGTTAGCTTCATACTGCAGCTTTGCTGACAGTTTATTGTCTCTGTTTTGTTATGATAAAGAATTATAACAGTTGTGCAAGTTTACCCTCTGTATCTAGGCATATTCTTTATGAAACTGTAGATTCTGTTTACCACTTTTAATGCATGAATGTGCATATTTTCTGGAACAGTTTTAGGAAAAGGGGTATGAATCAATCACACAAAGTTTTGTTTTTATACTCTTATATCTCAAATGTTTAATTTATTTCTGATTTATACACACAAAAAATGAGCAAAAACCAAATTATTACAAATCCTAAAAGTTATAAGGGTTAAGATATAATTTAAGATATCATATACTCTGAGTCTAGGATCTCCCTAAGGGATGAATTAAAGCTTCAGACTCACCCATCATTCAGACGCCCCATTGTGGGAAAAATGGTTTGCAAATCATTACAACATGGCAAGGTAAGGTCATGCAACTGCTCTTAAATCCATGATCACCGAAGTAACACATGCCATTTCTACTCTCAACCAATTAGCCATGTCTAGTCACCTGACTCAGACTATTAGGTATCTACCAAATGTAGAGGAAGGCATAGATATTTGGTGAGCATTAAATATCTGTGCTCCCATTTCTCTACAATGCTATTCACAGAATATAATTTATATATGAATAACTAGATGATTTTGTTAAATTACAGATTTGGGTGCAATATATCTGGGGTGACAAATAAAAGTTTGCATTTCTAATAATATCGTAAGTGATGCTGATGTTTCTGGTGTCAATTCATAATTTGGGTAGCATTATTCTAGGCATTTAATTTCTCAGTCCTGGTGTATATAAATGTCCATATTTACAAGTAGTGTTAAATATTTTGCCAAAATGCTTGTGGCAATGGATACTTTTGTCAATGAGTTATTGACTTCTCATTTATTCACAACTTCATCAACATAGAGAGTATTCAGACATCTCCATTTTACATCTAGTTGGTATAGTATTGTGTACAATTGTAAAACCGATTTACTTTTCCCTATCCATTGATGTTTTGTTTCAATATTATATTTTTTGCCATCTGTGCTTTCTGTATTTAAAGTGTCACTTATGTGTAGGTTAAATTTTGGCCCAAATAAGTAGACCTTTAATTTGGAATTTGCAAAATAGTAGTTTACTAAGAATGTTCCCAAGACATAATAGGAGTGTGACTATGAGATTCACAAGGGAATAATGAAAACTCAAGTCACATCTAACTTCTTGATTAAGAGGTTCTGCCAGTATAACATAATTTCCTTCAAGCAAGCCAAATTAACTCTTTCAGCTTGTGTTCCCTGGATAAAAAGTGTGAGATATTGGCAATTCAGAATTAAAGCATATTGGCAAGAGTGTGCACAAAATTAATAGATATGAAAAGATACTGGCAGAATAATACAAGATCTCTTCCCATTTATGTTCATTTTTATCTTATATATGATGATTTTATGTATTGTGGATTGTTGTTGTTGTTAGGTGCCGTCAAGTCGGTTTTCAATGGCTGTTTCGGGATTGCCTTGGGAGTGGATTGCCAGATCCTTCTCCCATTTTTGCGGTGCTGGGAATTGAACTTGGGACCTCAGAGACTACAGCACAGCACTCTACCAACTGAGCCAAATCCCAGCCCATGTATTGTGGATATTGTTATTTTTAGGTGCCGTCAAGTCGGTATCTGACTCATAGCGACCCTCATAGGGTTTTCAATGGCTGACTATTTTGGGATTGCCTTGGGAGTGGATTGCCAGGCCCTTCTCCCATTTTCGCGGTGCTGGGAATTGAATCCGGGACCTCAGAGACTGCAGCGCAGTGCCCTACCAACTGAACTAAATCCCAGCCCTGTATTGAGGATAGTGGCCCTTTATTCTCTGTGTGTCAAATGTCTTCTCAAAGACACTTATTTGTTTTGTTAATTATACTTTAATGAATTGCAGTTCTAAAATTCCTTTTAGTTAAATTTATCAGCTTTTTGAAAGGGTTATAAAATAAGACTTATATAACATGTACAATGTATGCTAAGCAGAATTAATAAAAGCAGCTGCCACCATAAGAAAAATAAATCAGATTGAATCAGTGGTAAGGCAAAGAAATGAGTGTTTGAGTTTGGAACATTTTAATGATGAAATGGCAAAATATTTTCTACAACTGATGCCCACAATATATTATACTGTCTATGAAGTGTGTAGTACTAGGAGAAGTGGCCAAGAAAAATTGAAGAGGTATTGTTGTTTGGCTAGTATACCTGTATTTTACAATATATTACTAGATACAAATGAATTGCTTTGAGATTTGGCTGATTTCCAAGTATATTGAAGGCACTCACAGATAGAATTTAAACATCAAGGACTTTATAAAAACAGTTCCTGCATGATAAAAGATAAGAGAGGAAGTTTTAAGAGATGGAGGAAGAAGAGATGGTCTTAATTAAACAAATTCAGCTCTTTCTTGA
>VMDO01043247.1:0-10036 GCA_007922755.1 Pedetes capensis
ATCTTTTATGTCATGCCACAACTCTTTTGGTCTCCTATCATTTGTGTCTAATGCATTAAACCTATTTTTGAGGTGGTCTCTGAACTCAGGTGGGATATACTCAAGGTCATACCGTGGCTCTCGTATACTTGTTCTAATTTTCTTCAGCTTCAGTTTGAACTTGCATATGAGAAGTTGATGGTCTGATCCACAGTCAGCACCTGGTCTCATTTTGACATTTTGTACAAAGCTTTTCCATCGTCTATTTCCACATATGTAGTGAATTTGATTCCTGTATGTTCCGTGTGGTGAAGTCCATGTGTATAGTCTCCTTTTATGATGTTGAAAAAATGTATTTGCAATGAAAAGGTCATTGGTCTGACAAAATTCTATCATGCGATCTCCAGCTTTGTTTCTGTCACCAAGACCATATTTTCCAACTACTGAGCTTTCTTCTTTGTTTCCAACCTTTGCGTTCCAGTCACCAGTGATTATCAGTATGTCTTGATTGCATGTTTGATCTATTTCAGATTGCAGAAGCTGATAGAAGTCTTCCCTTTCTTCATTTGTGGCCTTAGTGGTGGGTGCATAAATTTGAATCATAGTCATATTAACTGGCCTTCCTTGTAGGCGTATGGATATTATTCTATCACTGACAACATTGTATTTCATGACAGACCTTAAAATGTCTTTTTTGATGATGAATGCAACCCCATTTCTCTTTAGTTTATCATTCCCAGCATAGTAGACCATATGATTATCTGACTCAAAATGGCCTATGCCAGTCCATTTTAGCCCACTGATTCCTAGAATGTCAATGTTTATGTGCTCCATTTCTCTTTTAACGATTTCTAATTTTCCTTGATTCATACTACGTACATTCCATGTTCCAATTATTAATGGATGTTTACAGTTGTTTCTCCTCATTTTGAGTTGTGCCACATCAGCAAGTTGAGCACCCTGGAGCTTTACTCCATTTCCATCATCACAGTACTCTCCTTTGAGGAGGCAACTCTTCCCCAGTAGTCTTTTGAGTGCCTTCCAACCTGGGGCCCTCATTTTCCAGCACTATATCTGACAGTGTCTCTTTGCTATTCATAGGGTTTTCAATGGCTAGTTGTTTCGGGAGTGGCTCACCAGGTCCTGAAGCTATAGCCCTGTGGCATCTGATCCCGTCAGATCTCGGAAGCTAAGCAGGGTCGGGCCTGGTTAGTACCTGGATGGGAGACCGCCTGGGAACACCAGAAGCTGTAGGCTTGGGAGAAGGACCTGGTAACCCCTTCCAAAAACCAATGTGCCATTGAAAACGCTATGAACAGCAGGGAAGCACTGACAATAGTGTTGCCCCAGTTGTACAGAGGGTCGCTATGAATCGGATACTGACTCGACAGCACCTAACAACAACAACTTCCTTAAAGTAGCTGTTTTAAATTCTTTATCTGAAAGTTTTCCCAAACTAATTACTATCTGGACATTTTCTGGGACCTTAAGCATTAGGTTAGATCATATTTTCCTGAATGTTCTTGATGCTTATTTGTATGTGATGTTATTTAGCTATTGAAGGTTGAAGTATTTATTCCAGTCTTCCTAATCTGTTTTTCATTGTGTCTGTCTTTCCATAAATTCTAAGTAGGCTAATTTTCTCTGGTACTGTTGTCACTTCCATTATTTAAGCACTAGTGGTACCAAGATCCAAGTTTGTAAGAGTCTGATACTATTATTTTGTCATTCTTTCAGTATTAGAGGGCAATCTAAGCCCAGATTTGTCCCAAATATGTTGTTGGCACATTGTATAGATAGAAGAAGAGTGCCTAGAAAAAGCAATCTATCCCCATAAGCCTCACGTTGGGCCAAGGATAAGCCCAGTCCTTTATCCATAGTTGCAAGCATATGATCATGCCCTCCATAATTCTCCCTAGCTGTGGGCAGAGTCACATGATTCTCCCTAGCTGTGAGTGTTCTAGCCCCAGACTCATATGTCACATCTGTGGCTTCTGATGCCATCAAGTTGGGTTACATTCTTTGTCCATAGCCTTCTAAGACCATCACAATGCTTAAGTAGGACCAAAGTCTACACTAGGATGAACTGCTTGTTTCTGAGGTAGACTCATGCTCTAAAACCTCTGCAACCAGCCATGGATGATGATAGCTATAAGTCCAGTATAGCAGGGCTGCATGTGTTCCTCTAGATCTAGAAGCTTTTCCAGAGTCTTCATCTGCAAGCAAGCCTTGGTGTGAAGACACTTAGATCTGCTCACTGTTATGTTTTACCAGCTTATCAATAAGTTTCAGGTTAAAATCTTTTGATTACTACCCTACCCTACTCATACTGCATGGTACCTTGTACCACCCTATCCTGTCTAATGTTGAAGTGGTGGTACTGAAGGCAGTCTCTTGGCTTCCTAGGCTGAATCTCACAGAACTAAGATCTACACAGTAAGAAGGGTATGCTGAAATACACATATAACTGGCAGTGATGCAGACGCACACACAAGTCTATCCCACTGGAACACAGGTTTTTGCTACTTCTAGAGCTTCTTCTAGGAGCATCAGCCTGGAAATAGCTTTGCTACCCTAGGTGAGGGGATGCACAGTGGTCCCTTGACCATCAAGAATGATGCTAAGCTGGGTTGCACCTGAATCTCATAGCTTCAGAGCCTGGTACAGTCTTAGTTGGAGGGTAGATGTGCCCCTGGCCCACTCTGGGGATGGAATTGATGCCGGTTGAAACTCCAGTCTGTCCTACCTGCACATAGGTCTGTGCCTGATGTTGGACTGGACGAGAGGCTCCATTTGTGAGCTATGGCCTGTGCAAAAGGGCTTCACTTTTACTAAGTACTGGGTTAGCATGATGCACCTTGCCCTGATCTCCAAGAAAAAGCCCTGTGATAGCATTTGTGTCTTACTCCCCAGTGGGCTGAGTCTTACTCTTAGTTATGTCACTGAGATTGGAAGAGAAATGGTGGAGACAATCTTCAGTCCTAATGCAGTTCTAAGGACTCAATTTGCAGGTGTTATCCTGGAGATACAGATCATGAGGTTTTGCCCACCACTGGGTTTCACTATAGTGGGCCTGTACCTGGTTTGAAGTTAAGGCTTTAATTTAATTCTCTCTTTCCTAACTGGAAGGCATTTCTATCCATGCCACACTGAGTGGAGTTGAGGGAGGATAATGAGAACAACTCTTTCTCTCCTGACATCTTTAGTAAGTATTTTCCTTTTGTCATATTTCAAAGCAGTCACTATGGCCTCTCACCACCAGATTTTCTTAGCTCTTGTGAAGGTGTTTGGGGTTTGGATAGCTGTTCTACTTTGTATGACTTCCAGGAGGTCACTGGAGGATCTTACTCTCTTACCCTCTTGTTCTGCCTGAGTTATTTACAGGTTAATATGACATTAATTCTCTAGACTTGATATCTGCATGATTCTGGAGCATTTTGAACCTGGCTATGTAAGTAACTGAAATCTTGTTATATTTTTCAAATTTAAAGGTTAGGAGTAAGAACTATTATAATAATCTGTAGGGGGACAATCAGAACAATTTCTCTGAAATTATACCTAAAGCTGGAATTAGAAAGGAAACTTTCTGCAAGTCAAGTTTGTAAGTATTGGCTTGCATAATTTTTAATGACAAATATTTACCTGCTATCTTTAAAAGCACTGAATATGTGCTCTTCCTGTGGTTGTTAAGTTCCATCAAGTCAGGTCCCACTCATAGTGGCCCTACAATAGAAGGAAACACTACTCAACACTGTGCCATACTATTACCAATGCTTTTCTGCTGTTCATAGAGTTTTCAAAGGCTGATTGTTTCAAGAATGAAATGACACAATGAAAAGCATGTCAGAATGGATCACATTAAGGTGTACATTAAAAATGTCCAATAAAAAAAAGAAAAAAAATCTTTCTGAAAAAAAAAGAATGAGCTGCCAGGTCCTTTTCCCAAATATGTGCCCTATCCCTCTTCTAATAAGCAATAGAAGTGGAACATGCAAGCAAGACTACTTGGGAATAATTGGTAATGTTTTAAAATATTATAAATATTGGTGATTTATTTATTCAGTTGTATCTGAATAGCATTGTTGTTGTTGTTAGGTGCTGTCGAGTCGGCATCCGACTCATAGCGACCCTCATAGGGTTTTCAATGGCTGACCATTTCGGGATTGCCTTGGGAGTGGATTGCCAGGCCCTTCTTCCATTTTTGCGGTGCTGAGAATTGAACTCGTGACCTCAGAGACTGCAGTGCAGCGCTCTACCAACTGAGCTAGTGTATATTTATTTACATGTCATCAACACTTGAGATCTGCCTCTTGATTACTTTGCTTGGCTATCAGATATAGTGTAAGAGAGATAAATTAGACATCAAGATATCCTATAAGTAAAATTTCATCTTAAGGTTGTTGTTGTTGTTAGGTGCTGTAGAGTCGGTATCTGACTCATAGCGACCCTCTGTACAACAGGGGAAACACTATTGTCAGTGCTTCTCTGCTTTTCATAGGGTTTTCAATGGTGGATTTATTTTGGGGAGTGGATTGCCAGGTCCTTCTCCAAAGCCTACAGCTTCTGGTGTTCCCAGGCAGTCTCCCATCCAGGTACTAACCAGGCCCAACCCTGCTTAGCTTCCGAGATCTGACGGGATCAGATGCCACAGGGCTACAGCTGCAGGCTCTTAAAGTTGAAGAGGTAGTTAAACACTTTTGAGAGACTGATGCATTGTGTTATTAAATATCTGCTTTATACATGCCAATGCTGCAAGAATTAACCATAGTTAAGATCTTAGAGATGAAAAAATGTTGCATTTTCTGAGAATCTCCTGTCAGCAGTTATTGGGAACAAACTAAAGACTCCAATGGCACAATGAAGACAATTGAAGACTAAGATAAAGCTATAATTCTGAGAAAGTGAGGGGGTGCTAGACCCTAAAAGTGAGCCAAGAGGAAAGAAGTGATTCCTCATTCTCTCCATTAATCATATCTCTCTCACTACACAGAGTTAGTGCCTTAGAACCTTTTGTTTTGACCTCAGTTTGATTGCCTGTGTCCAGAGACAAGGGGAGATAGAACCAAGACCCAACCAGAATGTTACACAAAGCCATTTGTGGATGAAATAGTACAGGAACTAGAAACCCCCCTACGATTGAGTGATTGCAAACTCTCCCATAGCCTTTAGTGTTCTGCACATTTTCTTTTCTTCCCTTCTACTCTCACCAAAGCCAGATAATGTTGGATTTTCACAGCTAGGAAGGGTAGTAATCGTGGATTAGTGGGATAATGGCAGCAGGGATTTATTCCCATTCTCTTCCTAAATTTTTTATGCAACTTCAAATGCTTTCTAAACAGATGTGATGAATATAAAACTGTTACCTTACCCCAGTGGTTTCCAAATTTTGCTGCACATTTTAAAGCACCACCTGGGTATCCTAAAAATATGGATGCCAAGCTCCCATTTGAGGCATTCTGACTTAATTGGTATTAGCTATAATCTAGGCATTGGGAGTTTGAAAAGCTCCCCAGGTGATTCTAATGTGAAGCAAAGTTTTGGAGCTACTGCTTTACTCTCTAAAATTTTGGTATATTTTTATTCTGGCTTTGTAGGAATCAAAGATCCCTATAGAGATTTTGTAGATATATTTCAGTTTGCCAGCGAACAAATGAGTTTGGTGTTTACTTAGATGTTATCTTTATGTGGACTCAACATGACTTTTCAATAGTTATTTCCAATTATGTAAGAATTTAACTATATATGGTTAGGAGCGGAAAATTAGAGCAAATTGTTGTCATCCCCTGAATACTGAGGTTCTTCATATAATCTCAGAAAGATGGCAGTGGTTCACACATTAAATTCTTCAGAGAAGTCACTTGAACAATACCAGTAAACAATTAAAGGAATTTTAAATTGTACAATTGATATAATTGCTGTTTTCTGGCCTCTGGGTTAGAGACAGTAATTAGCATTTGCTGTATCCTTGGCATTATGTTAAATATCACATTTGAATTAACTTTAACTTCCATAAAATGTTGTGTGTGTTAATTTCAATTTCCCAATGAAAGATGAAAGTTATGGACTAACCACCTTCATGAATATTCAAACATTTAAAGAAAATATCCAAAGAAAATTCCTAAGCATATAATCTCTAAGCATAATATCTCTAATAATGGAATTTTGAGCATCAGGTAGAAAAATACTTTTGGAAGGAGAGACTTCATATTCTGGCTTAGTGCCATTATTTACCCATGCCTTTTTCTTGCCCTTGTGCTATACACAATCAACACTGATCCATCTTTCCTTACTTTCAAATTAAATTAATCCCATGTTTTAGTGTTAACATATCAACCTGGAATATGTAAGTAAATGCCAAAACATCCCCAAACTCCTTTGAACACTACTTAGCCATTGCTAATGTATTTGTAAATCCTGTAGAGACAGCAATCACTTTTTTCAACTACTCAAGAACTTAGCAGAATGGTATTTTTCCTCAAAGCAGGAGATTCTTACCCTTATAGACATTTCTAGCTTAGCAGGTATAGTGACCTAGAGAAAAAAAAAATAAAACTAACGTCTCAGATTTTCTCTTTCCTAGTTCAAGCATCCCTAGTCACATTGTCACTTAATTCTACAATCTTGGAGTAACTTGATATCATAATCTGATAATTTTTCTAATGAGAGGTTGTAGGATCTATATGGATTCTTTATGGTTATGACAGCCAATTCATTCTTAAAAACTTGTTTAATGTAAAATTTGTAATATAAAACTCTGTGATTGCAATCTCTATTGCTTACATTTTATATGCCCCACTATTTCCTGCTTTGATACCATTTATCTTATGGTTTCCTTTGCCTGGAGTCCCACTCCCAATTTTCTCTTTCAAGGTCATGTGTAGGTGACATGCCTTCCAGGAAGGCATCCCTGAACCTTAGTTTGGGAAGATGATTTTTCTTTATGCCCTGAGTCAATGTTTATATTATCATTTAATATATCTTATTGATCTCATCTATTTCTCTCACTAAACTTAACTTCTCCAAGATCAGTTAAAAGATCTACAAGATCTATTATTGTTTACACCAGCACAACTCCAGAGAGCAGTTCCTTGATAACTTTTTGTTGATTTAAGTTAGTAATTTCCTACCACTGAAATCATAATCTATCACAGAGGTTTTCCAAGTGTGTTCCCAGACCAACACCATTCCTGTCATCTGGGAACTTGTTATGCAGGTTTTCCAGTACGACTGCAGACCTACTGAATCAGAAACTTTGGGAGTAGATCCCATCTAAGCAGCCCTCTAAGTGTTTCTGATACATGTTAAAGATTGAGAACCACTGATGTCAGAGTGTTTGACCTTTGAACAGGGGGCCCCAGGGAAAAGCTTTTAAAACTGTCTTCTAATGCTAAAGTACCATGATCAGATAAAAATTCTTGCAACTTACATTTCCACACAAAGTCAGTAGGAAAATCAAGGAAGACCATTCATTGGACACTTTTGCTATAATACAGGAATGAGATGTTAAATAAATGTTTTAGGGCTAGATTAAAGCATTCCCAATGGCCTAATTTCTATCTATTGCTCATGCCTCCCTTATACAATTCCACCCATCAGACTCCATTTGTAGTGCTACCAGTAGTTTTAAAGTCATGAGTAGTCTGAGACAGCTACTTAATAATTTCCCCATAAAAACTTGACAGTGCAGCAGATTTTCAGCATTTTATTTTATGCTGATTCCTTGAAAAAGAAACTTTCTTGCAAATGTTGATTTTGTTTCTTGTCTGACCTATGATTGTTTTCCTGTGTATGGGAAAAAATCCAATTTAGTGCCAACCATTAATCATCTCTTAGGATATTTATACCTAAACATGAAAGGTGTACATCTTAAGAAAATTCATTATGATTACAATGAAACACAGACAAAAAGCAATGATGTTAACATGACCAAAGACCTTTGGGGCCATAAATTTTGAGATCAAAGTTAATATATATGACCCTTCAGAGAACTACATAGTCTCCAAGCACTCCAACTAATGAACAATTCTACTATGATATCATGCCACATGCCTTCAATAGCATCTGACCTCTTGTTTCCTTGGCATATTATTTAAGTGCCTAGCTACATGCCAACAATGAAAATACCACTTTATCATTTTGTACTTCTTCCTCCCTTTAATATGAAAAGGAATGAAGAAATACACACATAGCCTTTAAGGGTATGATAGCCAATTTATCTTTTAATTTTTTCTTATATAGCAATGCATATTATTAAATTGTATATTTTCTACCCCTGTTGTTTATAGTTGCTACTAAGAGTAACTCCAATCATAAATCTTATAAATATAAGCATATTGTTATATTATATAGTATTTCTGGGATTATGTAGCAATATAAAACATACTACCTTTGCTAGTCAAAAGATTATATCTTTCAACTTAACTAACGTTTGAAAAAGACTTGTGTGTATAGTCACTATAATGACACCAGAAATACTAAAAAGACCTACCTCTTGCAGTCAAGAAAGTTGTAGTCTTTAGCCAAGACAGATCTATGTTGTTAGGCCCCATTAAGTTGGGTTTGACTCATAGCAACCCTCACAGGACATCATATGAAAGTCACTGGTTGTAGGAATGCATTTAATTAGCACTTAGTCTACAATACATTTTAGTTATATTTAATCAACAATTAGAATATGGAGATGATACTCTTCTTGCTGTAACATCTCTGCTTTTACGAATATTTCTCATCTTGCTTATTGTAGTAGGAGACATAGAGAGTCTCTTTGGAAGATGTCTTCATTGTGGCCTCAGGTGTTCTTGTAGGTCATATCACTTTGCTAGGTTTGCATAGCAAGGAACCACAGAGTAAGTGGCTTAAATAACAGAAATTTATGTCTCACAATTCTAGAGGCTAAAATTTCATATTGGTTTCTCTTGAGGTCTCTCTTCCTGGTAAATGGCCATTTTCTCCTTGTCTTTTCTTGATCTTCACCTGTACACATCTGAATCCTAGTATTTTCTTAATGGGAGGGCAGTTATATTGTTTGAGGCCTAATGGCTTCATTTTAACTCACTTATCTTTTCAAAGACTGTATTTGTAAATACAATCACATCCTGATATATTTGTGGTTTTGACTTCAATATGAATTTTTGTGGGTACACAATCCAATCAATATCATACACACAGTTCTATCATTTTCATATAAAATACATCAAGCTCTCACCATAAACTTCTGTCTCTTTAGTTTTATTACTAAACTCATCATGATCTCCTGTGTTACTTTTTGTTTTCCTGAACCATCTTCTCTTCATGATTTTATGTATTTCTCTTCCATCCAATTCTCCACAATGACTTCAACTATTGTAATGCTAATAATCTTAACAGTAAGGTCCAAAGTCTTTTCTAACTACCTGCTCTATGAATCATCCACTGAGCTATGTATTTGCTGGAAGAAGTCATCAAATATGAAAGTTAATGCTGCTGTGAATTCATGGCTACAAATTGTGTCCCTCAAAATACGCAATGCTATGTATGTCATTGTACTCTGTCTTCAACTTTATAATCCCTCTGTTTGAAGCTTGGAATAATGCTATGCAAATAATAAGAGTTAAGTGAATCTTGGGCAAATAAGTGAAAACACTCAAATTTTCACTTTCAGCGAGCAAGGTTTAAGAGAACATGGATATATAAATCAATATACAAATAAATATATTCACACAACATACTACATATTATATATAGGATTATACATGCTATATATTACTGCTATAGATTTAATATATAATATACATATATATCTGATAGTGTTTCTTTGTTATCCATAGGGTTTTCAATGGCTAGTTGTTTCGGGAGTGGCTTGCCAGGTCCTACTCCCTGGTCTGTCTTAGTCTGGAAGCTCAGCTGAAAACCTGTCCACCTTGGGTAACCTTGCTCATGTCTAAGGTTACAGTGGCAGAGCTCTCAGCCTCATCGCAACACGCAAGCCCCCACGGCAAACTGACAGACATGTGGGGGCTCTGATGGTAAAATAATTAATACAAGGATGCATATATAGCATAAGAAAAAGAGAAGGAGA
>VMDO01043248.1:0-10034 GCA_007922755.1 Pedetes capensis
CTTCTTCTTCTTCTTCTTCTTCTTCTTCTTCTTCTTCTTCTTCTTCTTCTTCTTCTTCTTCTTCTTCTTCTTCTTCTTCTTCTTCTTCTTCTTCTTCTTTCTTTTGCAGTACTGGGGGTTGAACCCAGGGCTTCGTGCTTACATGTTTTTCAAGTGCTGGACCACTGAGCTGCATCCTCAGCCCATTTTTATTTTTACTTTTTGAGACAGGTCTCCCTAAGTTACACAGACTGCCTCTGGTCTCGAATTTGCGATCCTCCTGCCTCCGCCTCCTGAGCCGCTGGGATTATAGGTGTGCACCACTGTGCCTGGCACTTCCTTTTTTTTTTTTTTTTTTTTTTGAGACAGTGTCTCTCTGTGTAGCCCAGACTGGACTAGAATTCATGATCGCCCTGCCTTGGCACATCAGCAGCAACGTGTGAGCTGCTACGTGGCTGCCTCCCTCTCCCTCCAGCTTTCATGAGAACCCAGGCAACAGCATTTAGCATCTTTCAGGTCCTGGAGGCCGGCACAAATCTCTGCCATCCCTTGAGGAGAGTAATGTTGCTTTTGGTTTACTATTCTCAAAGGGAGGAGGAGTTCTAGTAACTTCCTTGGGGCCTTTGAGAGCATGAAAGCCTTTGCTCCACAAGCAGAAAATCAGTGTTTAAGGACAATGTTTCTTCTCCCAAAGTTTTTGATTGCTTGGGGCTTTAAAATTAGTGTTTGATTTACTAGGATTATAATTTTTAAAATGTACTTTTAAAGGACTTTTAAGTATGCTTAACGAAGCCAGGTGCAGTGGCTCATGCTTGTAATCCCAGCAACTCAGGAGGCAGAGGCAGGAGGATCACAAGTTTGAGACTGGAGGCAGTCTGTGTAATTTAGCAAGACCCTGTCTCAAAAAGTAAAAAAAAAAAAAAAAAAAAAATGGGCCGGCGGTGCAGCTTAGTGGCACAGCCCTTGCAAAACATACAAGTGCGAGACCCTGGGTTCAACCCCCAGTACCACACACAAAAAAGAATACTTAATAAATATAACAATACAGGTATTGTTGATATTTATAAAATCTATATTGATATCTATAAAACAGATAATAAATTTAACAATCACTATCAAAGAGGCCTATGATTAATGTTTTGTTGACTTAAGTTGAAATATCTGAAACTTTTCTAAGCTAAATATTCTATCACTGTTATAAGTTATATAAATTCCCCTTCACGTTTTAGAACACATGTACAAATTACTTATATTTTGTTGATCTCTTTTATAATTATTCCAGTGTTTTTGTGTGGGGGGATGCTGGAGGTTGAACGCAGGGCCTCACACATGCTAGGCAAGTGCTCTCCCACTGAGCCGCACCTCCACGTCCCAAACCCCATGCCACAGTTCTTTCTTCTCCTCGTTTTTCAGTGTAGAAAGTTTCCGCGGACTTATGCCCAAGTCCAATAACCCTTCCTCAGCCAGATGTTGTTGTTGGTGTTAGGTGCTGTCTCATAATTGGTGTCCGATTTATAGCGACCCTACATACAACAGGGAAAACACTATTGTCAGTGCTTCTCTGCTGTTCATGGGGTTTTCAATGGCTGATTGTTTTTGGGATTGGGTTGCTGTGTCCATCACCCAAACCTACAGCCCCTGGTGTTCCCAGGTCTCCCATCCAAGTACTAACCAGGCCCGACCCTGCTTAGCTTCTGAGGTCTGTCGGGATCAGATGGCACAGGGCTATGGCTGCACGCCCAGCCAGATCTAGTCTACCAATTAACCCATCAAAGACATTCTTCATTTCCATTACAGCGATTTTGATTTGTGGCCTTTCTTTTTTGCTGTTTCTTAGGATTCCCATCTCTCCGTTACCATCTCTTCTTGTATATGATCCACTCTTTCCATTAAGGCTGTTAATGTATTAATTATAACTACTTAAAATTTCTGCTCTGATAATTCCAACGTCCCTGCCACATCCGAGCCTGGCTCTGATCCTCGCTCAGCTTCTCTGGACTGTGTCCTTTGCCTTTTGGTATGCCTCGTAATTTCTATTGGAAGCTGGGCGTGATGCATAGCATAAAAGGACACAGGGCTTCAGGGATCCACTGGTCAGGCCTGTGGGGAGGAGATGTTCTCTGATATTTGCTGTAAAAACCTGAATGGGCTTCATAAGGTAAAGCTTGAAAAAATGTAGGGACCCCAATACGTTTTTAACTCTGAGACATGTCCACACTGAGCCTCCAGCAATTTCTCAGCTGTGGTTCAGGTTTCCCCACTCTGGCCTGGTTCCCACAGACATTTTGCCCCTGTGAGTTGTGAGTCTCTGGATCTTCCCGTCTGTCTCTCCAGTTAGGGGATAGTGATTTCCCCTAGTTCTCTCGTGGATCTAAGAGGGAGAGCTAATTTTCAGTTTTTGTTTTTCTTGCTGTGTGAATGGGATGATGACCTCCAAGCTCCTTACCTGATGAACCGGAATGTTTGCCACTTAAACCACTCTGAGAGCCCTAGCAATCAACACCTCCTCTGCAGCTTAATTAATATTTATGGATTAGTTAAATAAGGCCTATAAATATAATAAGTATCAAGTTCTCCTAAGAATGTCACTACCGCCTTCAGTTGTGACTCAAAATGAGAAGGAACAACTGTAAATGACCATTAATAACTGGAATGTGGAATGTACATAGTATGAAGCTAGGAAAACTAGAAATTGTCAAAAGGAAAATTGAGTGTGTGTCCATCGACATTATAGGCATCAGTGAGCTAAAATGGAGTGGCAGGGGCCATTCTGAATCAGATAATCACATGGTCTACTGTGCCAGGAATGACAGATTAAAGAGAAATGGGATTGCATTCATCATCCAAAAAGACATCTCAAGATCTGTCCTGATGTACAGTGCTATCAGTGATAGAATAATATCCATTTGCCTACAAGGAAGCCTAGTTAATAGGATTATTGTTCAAATTTACACACCCACCACTAAGGCTACAAATGAAGATAGGGATGATTTTTACCAGATTCTGCAATCTGAAATAGATCGAACATGCCATCAAGATGTACTGATAATGACTGGTGACTGGAATGCAAAAGTTGGAAACAAAGAAGACTCAGTAGTTGGAAAATATGGTCTTGGTGACAGAATTGATGTTTGAGATCACACAATAGAATTCTGTCAGATCAATGACCTTTTCATTGCAAATGCGTTTTTCCACCAACATAAATGGTGACTGCACACATGGAATTCACCAGATAGAACATACAGGAACTAAATTGACTACATTTGTGGAAAGAGACGATGGAAAACTCCATATCAAAAGTCAGAACAAGACCAGTTGCTGATTATGGATCAGACCAATTACTCATAGGCAGGTTCAAACTGAAACTGAAGAAAATTAGAATAAATGACTGAGAGTCAAGGTATGGCCTTGAGTATATCCCACCTGAGTACAGAGACTACCTCAAGAATACTGCTTTTACACTTAATGTTATTCAAAAGTTTTATTTTGAAAAGCAAGTCAATAGTAAATGACTGTAACACACATTTTCAATGGAAATAATAAGGTGATTTTGTAAGAGTCTTTAATACTTTTGAAAGCATATATATATATATATATATATATATATATATATATATATTACATATATGAAGGTATTGTGAATGGGATTGATTTCCTGATTTATTTTTCAATGAGTTCATTGTTCGTGCACGGAAAAACTACCAATTTTCTATGTTGATTTTGTATCATGGATACTTTGCTGAGAGTGTTCATCAGATCTAGGAGTCTTTTGGTTGAGTCCTTAATGTCTTTTAAGAATAAGATCATATCATCTGCAAGCAGGGATAATTTGACTTCTTCTTTTCTTATTTGTACCCTTTTCCCTTCTTTCTCTTGCCTTATTGTGCTGGCTAAGATTTTAAGCATTATATTAAATAAGAGCTGTAAGAGTGGATACTTTTGTCTCATTCTGGATTGTAAAGGAAATGCTTTGAGCTTTTTCCTCATCAATTATTATGTTTATCACATATAGCCTTTATTAGGTTGAGATATGGTCACTGTATTCCTAGTTTCCTCAGTTTTTTTTTTTTTTTTTGTGTGTGTGTGTACTGGGAGTTGAACTCAGGGTCTTGCACATGCTAGGCAAGCTTTCTATCATTTATCTGCACCTTCAGGCCCTTTTAAAGTTTTTAAATTTTGAGACAGAGTCTCTCTAAGTTGTACAGCCTGCCTCTGGCCTCAAACCTCCAATATTCCCGCCTCAGCCTTCTGAGTAGCTGTAATTACAAACATGTGCCATGACAGCTGGCTTTTTAGAGATATTGTCATGACCTTTGTCAAAGATCTTTTCTGTGTCTATTGAAACGTTGCTGTGATTTTGTCCTTGATGTTATTTATGTGCTCACTTATGTTTACTGATTTGTGTGTGTTGAATCACCCTTGCACTTTTGGTAGGAATCTAGCTTGATCATGTTATATGCTCTTTTTGATGTTAAATACCTCTACAATGAAAAATGTAAAGCTTTAAAGAAAGAAATTGAAGAAGACACTAAAAGTTGGAAAGACCTTTTATATTCATAGATTGGCAGAAATAATATCATTAAAATGGCCATATTACCAAAAGCCAACTACAGATTCAATGTAATCCCCATCAAAACTCCAATAACATTCTTCACAGAGATAGAAAAAAACAATTCTAAAGTTCATATGGAAACACAAAAGCTCTCACCTAGCACAAAGCAATCCTGAACAAAAAGAGCAATGCTGGAGGTGTCAAAATACCAAACTATTCTACAGTACCATAATAGCTGAAACAGCATGGCAGTGGTACGAAAACAGACATATAGACCTGTTGGGGTTTGGCTCAGGCCTGGCAGAGGTCAGAGCCTTGCCCTGACACCTAGTGGGTATCAGGAACCCATAGGACCTGGTTGGTGTGGTGGCTGGAGGCACTAAAGAAGGACCTCGGGAGACCTTCTGTGGGAAATAAGAGAGGGAAGTTTATTAGGTTACCCCCCAGGAGGGGTGCAACCAGCAAGCAGCCCCTGTCAAGAGCTCATGTGCTAGCTCTAAGCCTGCAGCATAAAATGCTGCAGGCTCACTGATGGAACAGCTCAGCCTTAAAGGCACAGCTACAAGCAGTTGGTGTTCCACTGGGCTGGAGGTCCGGTGATCTTGACGCTCACAGCTCGCCTTCTCTGCCTCCCTCCTTCCCAAGGATGGGAGGAGTTGAGAGGTTCTTTGTGACTTGCTTATAGCCTTCAGCACTTCGGGGCCCCTGGTCTTGACTCTTCGGCTTGTTTGGAGATCTTCCACTGGATTGGGGAGTGCTGGATCAAGGTGATGGGGTCCAGAGAGCAGTTGAAGGATGGTGAGAGATGAAGGGGTGAAGTGGGGTCCGACGCCCAGCTTATATAGGGTCCCAAAGGGGGTTGTGTACTGGGGTTAGCCAATCAGGGCACAGTCCTGACAGGTACAGCAGGTAAACTGTCATACAAGCCAGGTAGGGGCAGTTATTTAGCTGGGGTGCTAGGGGTAGCCAATCAAAATTGAGGTGGTTGAGCCTGGTCAGGGGCCATCTTTGCTCACTTGGTGGGTGGGGTAGGAGTGAATAAATGGAATGTGGCCCTGGGGTCACCTAGAGGTCAGTCCCTCATGCTAGTATGAGGGACCCTAGTTATGGGGTGCACTTTTAAAATCCCAACATTGACCAAAGGAATAGAATAGAGAATCCAAAAATAAACCCACACAGCTATGGCCATCTGGGGTGTGTGTGTGTGTGTGTGTGTGTGTGTGTGTGTGTGTGTGTCTGTGTGTCTGTATGACAGAGAGGGAGAGAGAGAGTAATAGAGGGGGTAAATATCATCAAAATACATTATATGTAAATATAAGTATGTCATAAGGAAACCAATTACTTGTACAATCAATATACACTAATAAAAGCAACAGAAATTAAAAGTAAATTTAAAAGATAAAAGAAAATTTTATTTGATATTTCCTGATGATTCTCAGAACAGCATGCCACAAATTCTAAAATTGAGATATAATTTATATACCATACAGTTCATTCTCTAAAGTATAGGATTCAGTGTTTTTTAGCATATTTTCAAAGTGAAGCAACCATCACGACCATCATCTAATTCTAGAAATTTCCATCACCCCTGAAAGAAACCCCATGGAGGTGGGAATGTAAATTACTACAGGAATTTTGGGAAGCAGCAGAGGGAGTCCTCAAAAACTAAAAAAACAGAATGCCCACACTCCAGCAATCCTATTGTTGGGCATAAATTCCCAGGAAATGAGGAGTCTGTTGAAGAGACCTCTGCTCCCCATGTTCATGGGAGGTCATTTACTACAGCTAAGAAACACACTCACCTCTGTGTCAATTAAGGGGGAGTGGAGTAAGCAAATGGAGTAGATGTATGCAGTGGAATGCCACCCGGCTTTTAGAAAAGAAGAAAATCCTGTAATTGTGACAAGTTGTATCAACCTGGAGGACATTATGTGAAGTAAAAAAAGCCAGCTAGAGAAAAGTCCTACATGTTCTCATTCATTTGTGGAATCTAAAAACGTGGAACAGGAGGATGAAAGAGAGCAATGGTGGTTACCAGGGCATGAGAGAAAGATGGGCAAGATGTTGGCCAAAGGGCATAGAATTTCTGAAAGGAAGAATAATTTCAAGCAACCTATTGTATGACTTAACATAATGTAATAATAACAATGTATGGTATACTTGAAAATCTCTTGTTGTTGTTGTTAGGTGCCATTGAGTCAGTATCCAACTCATAGCGACCCTATGTACAACAGGGGAAAAACACTATTGTCAGTGCTTCTCTGTTGTTTGTAGGGTTTTCAATGGTGGATTGACTTTTGGGAGTGGGTTGCCAGGTCCTTCTCCCTGAAAATATCTTAGAGAATAGAATTTACATATTCTGACCAGAAGAAAAGATCCAGGAGTGTATGTTAAATGACTTGATGTATCTATACCATAGTGTGCCTGTCTGTCAAAGTATCATGATGTGTAACATAACTATAAAATTTTTATTTTTCAATAAAAATCAGTTTTTAAAAATTAAATTGAAATAAAGAAAAACTCCAAAATCATTAAAGGATAGTCCCCATTTTTCCCTTACTTCAAACCCAGGTAAGCACCAACTCCTTCCTGGATTCACCTGCTCTGAACATCTCATAGAAAGGGATCATAATGTGTGGGGCTTGGTGGCTGGCTTTTCTGGTTCTTTTTTTGTTGTAACATATGTCAGACTTTACTCCCTTTAGTGGTTAAATAATGTTTCATTGTAGAGATGTATTGGGCTTTGTTTGTTCATTGATCATTTCATGAATGTTTGGATGTTTCCACATCTTAGCAATTGTGAATAATGCTGCTGTAAACATCATCATACAGGTTTTTATGTGATGTGTTTTTGTGGGGCGCGTGCATCCTAGTCCGGCCTGGATGTTCCAATGAGCAGCACCACCGTGCACACAGATACTAAACACAATTCACTCAGGACCCTCGGGTGAGGGGCGTGGACCCCTGAGGCCCTCAGGACGTCAGCAGAGATGGGAGAAAGGAAAAGCTTCAGGTGCTTTTGCCTTCCAGGGGCAAACACTCGTGTTGGTGGTCTCGGTGGTCATGAGGAGACAGTTCTTGCTTCGTCAGTGATCAGACAGAGAGTGGGTTCTTTCCTTATTGGTGGTCATGGTGGGAGAGCGTTCTTTCCTCACCAAAGGTCCAGGTGAGAGAGTGGGAAAGCTGTTTCCTCATTGGTGGTCTGGGCAAGAATGGGGTCTTTCCTTGTTGGTGGTTGAAGATCCTGGCCAAAAGGGTCAAGCTGTTTCCTTGCTGATGGTCCGGGCATGAGGAAGGGCAAAAAAGAGATTGTGCTGTGGCAGCGCAGCTCTTTATATAGCTCGCCCACAAAATGTCCTGGGCCAATCAGCTTTGAGTCCAATTGTCCAATCAGGTTCGGGGGATTTGTGAAGGGTTTTGTACAAACATGCAACCAAGTTACTTTCATTTTTCCCTAAATTTCTGATTTACAAACCAGGTATTCAAAAGCCATTTTCCCAGTTCGGGTTTTTTTTTTTTTTTTTTTGCCAATTTCCTCCCAATTTTCCCCTACATGTTTTCAACTCTCTTGGGTATATGCACAAGAGTTGACCCATTGAGTCATGTGGTAGCTCTATATTTAACACGTGGCTGCATGGTTTTATGCTCCCACCTGCACTGCACAAGGCCTCCTGTGATTCCACATCCTTACCAACACTTACGACCTTCCTTTTTGATAAAAGCCATCCGAGGGGTAAGAACTAGCACTTCAAAATGGTTGTGCTTTGCATTTCCCTAGTGACTAGTGGCTGGGATTTAGCTCAGTTGGTAGAGCGCTGCACTGCAGTCTCTGAGGACCCGAGTTCAATTCCAAGCACCACAAAAATGGGAGAATGGCCTGGCAATCCACTCCCAAGGCAATCCCAAAACAATCAGCCATTGAAAACCCTATGAGGGTCACTATGAGTTGGATACTGACTTGATGGCACCCAACAACAACAACAAGTGACTAGTAATATGCATCTTTTCATATGCTCACTATCCATTTGCATAGTTTTCTTGGAGAAATGCCTAATCAAATCATTTTCTAAGTGTTTGATGGGTTGTCTTATTTTTCAGGAGTAGGTGCTCTTTATATATTCTGAATCATGTATATATATTCTGATTCATCATTAGGTAAATGACTTGAAAATACTTTCTCCCCATTTTGTGGGGTTTTTCCTCATTTTCTTGATAGTGCCCTTGAAGCACATGTTTTTAATTTTCACAGAGTGCAGTTAACCTATTTTTTCTTTTCTTTTTTCTTATTTTTTTTGCTTGTACTTTTGGTGTCCTATCTAAGAACCATTTGTCAATTGAACATATAAACATTTACCCTATTTTTTCTTCTAACAGTTTTCTAGTTTGGGCTTGCAGGTAGATTATTCACCTATTTAGAATTTTTTCCCCTGTTTGTTTGTTTATTTATTTATTTATCTGTTATTTTGG
The DNA here is from genome assembly GCA_007922755.1 of Pedetes capensis. Lineage (NCBI taxonomy): Eukaryota > Metazoa > Chordata > Mammalia > Rodentia > Pedetidae > Pedetes > Pedetes capensis. The sequence continues at coordinate 8,999 of VMDO01043248.1, forward strand.
GGGGATATGATATTAGGTAAATGTTGAAGGCTATTCTTTTGTATGTAGATACCCACTTGTCTCAGTAATATTTGCTGAAAAGACTCTTCTCTTCCTATCAAATTGTTTTCACACCATCATTAAAGACCAACTGGCCAGGATTGCAAGGCTTTGTCTCAGGACCCTCAGCTGTGTTCCATCCATCCATGCGCCCCTCCTAAGTTTGGATAAGCTTTTTGATTGCTGAAGAAAAGCCCTGGTATTTTGATAGGAAACGTATTGAATCTACAGATCAACTTTTGGATTATTTTTACCTAAATATTCAGTCATCTGATACATGAGCAAGATTTAAGTGTCCAAGTCTTGCCCTTCTTTTGTTATTCTTGTTCCTGAGTATTCCACTCTTTTCATTGGAATTGTTCTTCTGATGTCATTTTTGGATTGTTCCTCGCTGGTATATAAAATACAATGGATTTTGGAATACCAATTTTGAATCCTGAAGCTTGCTGAACTCATTCATTAGTACTGACAGGTGTGTGTGTGTGCATGAGCACGTGCACATGTTGTGTGTGTGTGCCTTGTAGAATAATCTGCATACCACATGATGTCTTTTGCATGTGGGGAAAGCATTAGTTCTTCTTTTTCTGACCTGGATGCCTTTTATTTCTTTTCCTTGCCTTATTACTCCAGTGCAACCTCCATGCAATGCTGAGTGGATGTGAATGTGGACATCTGTTCCTCATTCTGACCTTAGGGGGAAACATCTAAGCTTTCATGGCTATCTATGGTGTTAGGCCTGGGAAGAGGCCCTTTATCAGGATAAGGAAGTTCCCTTCTGTTCTCCAAGGTTGGAAGTCTGAGATGTTTTTGATTCTTACTGACTTTGAGTCCAGGGTGGACGTGCTCCTCAAGCTGTGCTGAGCCCTCCACCCCGCTCTCTGGAGCAGGACACTTTCTGTTTGTGTCCTGCTGAGCATCTCAGTAAAACAGATCATTTTAGTCTTTCTTCCCCTCTGCTGGGCTTGACCCTCATACGGAAGCCTGGGTGGGCAAGGAC
>VMDO01043249.1:0-10034 GCA_007922755.1 Pedetes capensis
TCTCCTTGTCTTGTTCCGACATTTGATATTGATCTTGTCCATTATCTCTTCCCACATATGTAGTCAATTTTGTTCCTATATGTCCTATCAGGTGAATTCCATGTGTGTAGCTGCCATTTATATTGGTGAAAAAATGTATATGCTATGAAAAGATCATTGGTCTGACAAAATTCTATCATGCCATCTCCAGCACCATTTTGCTTTACTTGGTTCTATAATCAACAACCATGGAAGAAGCAATCAAGAAATCAAAAGAAGTGTCATTGCATCGGCAAAAGCTGTTACAAAAGACCTCTTAAAAGTGTTGAAAAATAAAGATGTCACATTGAAGATTAAAGTGTGCCTGACTCATGTCATGGTATTTTTAATTGCATCATATAGTTATGAAAGCAGGCCATTGAATAAGGGAGACAAGAGAAGAAATGATGCTTTTGAGTTATAGTGCTGGAGACGAATATTGTATATATCACAAACCAGAGTGCTCTTTGGAAGCAAGGATAACCAGACTGCATTGTATGTATTTTCAACATGTTTTCAGGAGGGACCAATTACTAGAGAAGGGTATCATGTTTGGAAGAGTGGCAGGTCAATGAAAAAAAGGAAGACCTGCAACTAGATTGATACAATGGCTACAATAATGAGCATAACCATAACAAAGATCATGTGCCTGGCATAGAATCAGGGAGTGTTTCCTTCTGTTTTACATAGGGTCACAATGAGTTGGACCAGACTAGAGGACACCTAACGACAACAAATGCACTCTACATGAGGTAACTTGTTGTTGTTAGGTGCTGTTGAGTCAGATCTGACTCACAGTGACCCTCATAGGGTTTTCAAAGGCTAATTGTTTCAGGATTGCTTCAGGTGTGGATTGCCATGTCCTTCTCCCATTTTTGCAGTTTTGGGGATTGAATTCAGGTCTTCTGAGAATGTACAATAGCACTCTACCAACTGAGCTAAGCCCTAGCCCTTCATGAGGTAACTAGGTGATAATAAATAAGACACCAAATAAGTACATTAAACTATACTTTGCATCATTAGCCTTTAGAGAAATGAAAATTGAAACCACAATGAAATATTGATAAACATATACTGAATGGAAAATGCCAAGAAGTGAAAATGACTAAACAAGCTTCTGGCAAAGATGCAGAGCACGTAGAACTCAAACATAGCTAGTGAGAATGGAATTATATAGTTTCTCTTGAAATAGTTTGTAGTCAAGCAGTTTCTTACAAAGTTTAAACATGCATTTCTGATATAATCCAAGAATCCTACTCCTAAGATTTTGCCTAAGTGAAATGTTACCCTATATTCACACCAAAACCTGTACATGAATGTTTGTAGCAGTTTTATTTGTAGCTCCCCAAAATGAAATAAAACTAAATCCTTCAACAGGGGAAATGGATAAACAAATTGTGGTAAATTCATATAAAGGAATACCACTGAACAATAAAAAGGAATGAACAGCATATGTACATACAACATATGTACAACAACATGGGTTAATATCAAGTGCATTATGCTAGGGAAAGGAAACCAGAGTAAAATGATAATATAGTATATTATTCCACTTACATTATATTCTAGAAAAAGGAAAGCCATAGACTGAGTAATAGATCAAGAGTTGCCTAAAGTTTTTTTTTAATCTTTTGCAATACTGGGGCTGGGGGTGATCCCACACATAGTTTTGCAAGTACTATACCACAGAGCTATATCCCTAGCCCCCTTATTTATTTATTTACAATATTTATTACTTAATATATATTTTTTTTCTTGATACAAGGTCTCACTAAATTACACAGACTGCCTCTGGCCTCATACTTGGAATCCTTCCTCAGCCTCCTGAGTCACTAGGATTACAGGGATACACCACTGCACCCAGCTCCAGCCATTTTTTTCTTAATTTTTATTTGAGTCTGGGTCTTGCTAAGTTATGTAGTCTGCTTCTGGTCTTGAACTTGTGATCCTCTTGAGTCTGCCTCCTGAGTCTCTGGGATTACAACCATGCACCACTGCACCTGCCTAAACTGTCTAAAATTAAGAATAGGAGCAGTTGTTTACTTTAAAGAGTAACAGGGGAATATTTTTGTATAATGGAAATTTCAGTTACCTTGATCTGATTGTAGTAGTGGTTCCACGACTATGCATTTTTTAAAACTCATAGGAATATACAATAATAGAAATGGGTTTCACTGTATATAAATATAAAAATAAACAGGAAAATAAAAACCTTATGTAACACTTGTTTAAGTAGGGCACCTTGGTACACATCTGGAATCCTAGTGAGTTGGGAGGCTGAGGCTGGAAGATTGCAAATTTGAAACTAGAGGCAGCCTGCATTATTTAGCAAGACCCTGTACCAAACAAAACAAAACAAAACAAAACAAAAGGCTGAAGGTGCAGCTCAGTGGCCAAGTTTTGCTTAGCATGTGTGAGGCACTGGGTTCAACTCTCAATAGTGAAAAGAAAAAAGAAAGAAAAAGAAAAAGATTTGTTTAATTCAAGGTCATCCAGTGCTTCCTTATTGTTGCTAGAGCTTCAACTTTAAATTCTGTTGATTCTTTCTGGATTTTAGGAATCCTGGAGTAATCCATACTAGCCAGATATGGAAGTGCATATCTATAATCCCAGCACTGAGAGGCAGAGGCAGGATAATGTGAGTTTGAGGTGAACCTGTGCCACACAGCAAATTGAATGCAGCCTGAGCTACATGGACAGACATTATCACAAAACAAAATAAAACAAAATAAAAACTATTTGGATCATCCCCTAATTTATAAGGGATGACTTGATAAGAGAGAAAAACATTACAACGGTATTTAACCAGAATGTCTATGAAAATTTATTGAACCCTTACAAATTGTAGAATGTGTATGTCACAATTCAGTGAAAAGCATTAAAACTTAAAAAATGAATCAGAATTCAGAAGGGCTTGTTCAGGGTGGCAGATAATAAAGCTGGTTTCAGATACATGGAGACTGAGGGGCTGAAACCCCATTTTGGTATATAGCCTGCAGGCAATAGAGAATGTAGAAGTTTGAGATCAATAATAGAATTAGTGAGGTTAACCCTGGAGTTTCAATTATCAAAGCAAAAGTGTGAATGGAATTGCTGAGAAAGAGCATAGAGAACCGAGTTTCTTAAATCAGAGTACAGATTCTGCATCTGGGGTTTTGTGGATTTAAAGAATGCATTTCATGTATTCTTGAATCCCTTAAAATAGGCAAATTTTTTTTTCTGTACTGGGGTTGGACACTGAGCTACACTCCCAGCTCTTTTTTTTTTTTTTACTTTTTTTTTTTTTTTACTTTTTTGAGACAGGGTCTCACTAAATTACACAGACTGCCTCTGGTCTCAAACTTGCAATCCTCCTGCCTCTGCCTCCTGAGTCTCTGGGATTATAGGTGTGTGCCACTATGACTGGCAGGCAAATTTTTGTGCCCATTTGTGCGTATGCATTTTTCTGGGTTTATACTCAGAAATCTTTTATAGAAAAAGAGCATAATGTTGAACATATAGCCAGAAGAATCTATATATTTAAGGTATATTTGAGAAAGAGTTTGATGAGAAAGAGAGAGAGACAGAAAGAAAAAAAGAAAGGTGGGGGCAAGGGGAGAGAGGGAAATGCATGCACACCCATGAGTGAGCACAGTGAGAGTGGTGGTAAGGATAACAAGAATGATAATGTCAAGGACTCTATTTTTTGTTGAGTGCTATCAAGTGGGATCCAACTCACAGTGACCCTATGTACAACAGAATGAAACATTACCCAACACTGTGTCCTACACATGATCTTTTTGTTTGAGCCCAATGTTGCAGCTATTTCTTCTCACTTTGAGTCATATCACATCAGGAAAAGGAGGTCCCAGGGAATTTACTCCATTCCTGTCATTAAGGTCTACCCAACTTTGAGGGGGATGGGGTTTAGCTTAGTTGGTAAAATGATCCTCTACACTCTCTGAAGCCCTGGGTTCAATCCCTAGCACCACAAAAAACAGGAGAAGGATGTGGGCACCCATTCCTGAAACACTTCAGAAAGAACTAGCCATTGAAAACCCTATGAAGGTTGCTATGAGTTAGACATGACTTGATGGCACTTAATAGCAACAACTAGTTTGAGGAGAAAATTCTTCCCAGTCATTTTTTGATTTTTTTTCCAGACTGAGGGGCTCATTTTCCAGCAGTATATTTGACAGTGCTTCTCTGCTATTCATAGGGTTTCCAAAGCCTAATTGTTTTGTGAGAAGGCTACTGGATCCTTCTCCTAGTCTTAGTGTGGAAGCTCAGATGAAACTTGTTCATAATAGGTATACTTGTTGGTATGTGAAATACTGGTGGCATAGCTTTCAGCATCACAGCAACACGCAAGCCCCCCAGAGCATGACAAGCTGACAGACACATAGTGAAAGGGCTCTAATGGGGAGGAATTAAATTCAAGGAAAAAAAAACGAAGTTAATAATTTCAACCAATTGTTATAGCACTTAAGAAAGTGGAAGACTAAGAAAATGATTTTAGACTTGGAAATTAGACATTTGTTTTGGAATGGTAAAAGGACAGATGAAGGAGAGTTATCTAGGGGGAAAAAATCCCATATACTATGCAGTTAAAAGATAAGAGATAAGAAGAGGTAGCCTGAGTAGGCTATGAGAAATTTCCCAGTTAAAGGTAAATAAGCATGAATTAACCATGCTATCAGGAATGCTGGGATTTAATAAATTTTTGAATTAAGGGAACACACGATATAATTGTTCATAGATATTAGGGGAAAATAGTAGGGATAAATTAAAGGGCAATTACTGGTAAAGAGATATGAAATCATAAAGGTCAAGTGTTGATATTTGCTAAAAATAAGAAAGATTTATTTTTAAAAAGTAGTAAATAAAATGCAAAGGAGAACTGGGAATATGTGAAGTTGAAGGGCAAGGCCATCTAGTGTTTTGGATGGTTTTGATTTCTGTAGTAAATAAGAGACTTGTCTATTGAGTGACAAGAATAGGCATGGAGTTATCGGCTAAAGGAAAGTGAGAAGGATTAGAACAGTTGCTCTGGAAAGAAAAATATGGATTTTTAAATGAGGAATAAGAGATTACACAAATTACATTATATTGTATGAGATCATAGTGTGTATTATATAATGTATATAACATATGATAGGAAGAAAATTGATTTTATTCTGCCCTCTAGCCCTTCTAATAGTGTCAGCTGTATCATAGGCATTCAGTAAATATTTTTTAAATATAAGAATGAATGGTTGAATGAATCAAAGTTTTTTTTTTTGTTGTTTCATTTTGTTTTTGTGGTACTTGGGAGTTGAACCCAGGGCCTCACACATGCTTTGCAAATGTTCTACCACTGGGTTGCACCCTGAGCCCACTTTTTATTTTTATCTTGAGGAAAGGTCTCACTAAGTTACACAGGCTGCCTCTTTCCTTGAACCTGTGATCCTTCTGCATCAGCCTCCCAAGTCACTGGGATTACAGGTATGCACCACCATGCTGGTTGAATCAGAAGTTTTATGATAATCTCTCACACAGCCCAGGGATGGAAAAAGAATGAAGTATGCACAGGGCGAGCTTCACAGTTATGTGACCTGTGCAACTGCAAAGAACTCAGCTACTACAATGGCCCCATTCTTGATTTAGTGCTCTGTTGCAAACATCTTGTAATTCCTAATAATTTATATGAGGCCTATATGTTTGGGTTTCATTGACACTTGCATATTTATAGATAGTCCTGAAGACACAGTTTTATTTACCCAGTTTTAAAGCCTGGCAAAATGAAAACAGTAGAAAAACAAGTGTCAAGAATTTTGTGTTTGAGAGGACCTCCAGCAAGATGGCGGACAGATAACACACACCTTCTTTCCCAGAGGAAAGGGAAGCCTCGATTGGGGGTTTAGAATTCACATTGAATAGATAGAAACAGTGATACTTTAGATTGGGAGATAGAGGATGAAACTGGATGAACACTGAAATCGAGCATTTGGCTTTGGAGGAGCTACACAGAGGTCAGTAGCGGGACTGCCATTCCACCATTTCGCCATCACATAGATGGCGGGATAGAATCCTGGAGACTCAGAGGGGACTTTGCACACACACCCATGGGAGCCGGACCCAACACGGAGTACAACCTTGACATCACACTGTCACCCAGCCCACGGGACACCAACTACAAGTTTCGGGTGAGTCAGTTTGAGGTGGCACATGGAATCACCATCTTTTGCGGCATAAGTCCCACAGCCTATGATGCTGGGCTGTTGTAGGTCCCTCATGTGAGAAAATAGGGCTCAGATCCACGAGAGAAGATACTCAAGGGTACGGGGAGTAATTGTGGAGGGAACTGGGAAACCGGTGCCAGCAGTACGCATCCAAAGCTGAAAGGTTGCTCCCTCCCTCCTGTTGTGGTGGGACAGTGGTGCAGACACAGTCTCCACAGACATATGGGCACACATACACCTGGATCCCAGACACACCAGAGGGGATCCTAAGTCATCCCACTGCACTGTGGAGAAAGGTGAGGTCTGCGGAGTCAGCTGAGCCCCACACGGACAGAGTGCTCCTTTTTGGCAGAGCCTGCGGGACAATTAGACACAATAAGAGCAGTTTCAAGTGCAATCGCCTTGTATGGACAGACCTGCTACAGATTCTCTCCGGTGGGGTTGAATATCACCCCACACACAAGAGGATTTGGTCCTCCCAAGTGGTCTCCCAAGTGGGCAGAAAGCCCTGCAATAAAAAAATCCATGATAGCAGCCATATTCCCTCCATGCTATAGACTTTGGGTCAGAAATCTCTGATTTGGGGAATTGGCTCCCAAACTACGTGGGACAGGGAGAACTCCAGGGAGGACCCCACAGGTTCCACTGCCTCTCAAACAATACAATAGACACAGAATATTTCATGGAACCATCTCTTTGGTCAATTGGTGTCCCACTTAAACCCAAGACATTGTGGGGCAATCTGCCATTTTCTACATAATCAGCAAAATCTCTATAGACTAAGACAGACTGGTCCTGCAGGTTGTGTGAAAACACTGCCATCCTGAGTTCTGGAGGGAGCACTGCTTCCTGCAGTATCAAATTTACCCGGTGGAACTGGGTGTCCACAGTGCAGATTCCATCTGCAAGAACATACAAGGGTTTTTTTTCTTTTCTTTCTTTTCTCTTTTTTTTTTCTTTTTCTTTTTTGTGTGGGGATTTGAATCCAGGGTCTTGGGCCTGCTTGCTTTGTAGGTGCTGGACCGCCATGCTGCACCCCAGCCCATATTTTTTACTTTTTGAGACAGGGGCTTGCTGGGTTGCACAAACTGCCTCTGGTCTTGGGTTTGTGGTCCTCCTGCCTCTGCCCCCCAAGCCTCTGGGATTGCAGGTGTATACCACCGCACCTGACTACAAGCAATTTTACATGTGGGTGGGAGCGTGTATGTGTGAGTTTTTTTTTCTTTTTTTATTTCTATTTTCTTCCTTTCTTGTTTTACTCTCTTCCCTCTTTCTATTCTGCTTCTCTTTTTTTAAGCTATATATGTGTCTTTGTATTAATTATTTTACCCTTAAGTCTTAACCTTAATTTTAATTTTGACAGTTATTTCTATTACCCTCTGTCCTCTACCTCCTCTTTACTCCTCTTCAGTCACCAGATCCCCCCCTTTCTCACCCTACAGAGGAGAAACAAAATCTATCACCTCCCTAGGCCCTAGCCCCTTTGGAGTTGGGCTGGTGGACTAAAGAGGGAACCACACAGACCAAAATGCTGAGAATATACCCAGCTTATAAACTCAAATAAGCACCAGAGATTCAGTACCACAGAATCTCAAAGGAATAACAGAGGGAGAAGTTCTGCGCACACAGGAGAGATGAATTCTACTTCCCAGAACATATTATGGGAAAACAAAGTAAACCTTCAAAAAACACAAAGGGGCAGGTTGGATCTGAAGGCCCTACAGAGCAAAGCCCCTCAACAAATAACTCCAAGGACTCTCAATTCTTAGAGATCTCTGATTCGGAATTCAGAGTCATGGTTATAAACATGCTAAGAGAACTTAAAATTAATACCACAAGCACCGTGGAAATCCTGGAAAAGAAGGTATCTTACTTGGAATTCCTTCTATAATCCCAGTCAGAAAAGATAAGGAAAAACCAAGCAACTCTCCTTGGAACTCAATCCAAGTTAACTGAATTGAACTCAGCTAAAGAATCCTTTACGTGGAGATTGAATGATTCTGAACTGGGGATTTCTGATTCTGAAGATGCCATAAGTGAACTTAAATACAAACAGTCAGAAATGGAATCAATGATAAAGGTATTAAAAAAAGATATCCAGGAGAACACAGATAGAATGAAAAAATGAAATTTAAGAATTCAGGGCATCCCTGAAGGAGAATTAAAATCCACTGGAGGCCTTCAAAATCCAGTAAAGGATATCCTCAAGGAAAAGTTCCCAAAGATAGTACAGGAAATGGATATATACACCACTGAGACATTCAGGACTCCTTTGAAGGCTGACTTAAATAGATCATCCTCAAGACACGTCATTGCTCACATGCTATCATTAGAGACCAGGGAAGCTATCCTGCAAGCAGGAAGACAGAAACACCTTAGTACTTATAAAGAAAAACATATTAAAATTACTGCAGTCTTCTCCATATCAACATTGAAAGCTAGAAAGGAATGGACACATGTGATTCAAATCCTAAAAAAAAAAAAAACAATCTCCAGCCATGACTAATATATTCAGCAAAATTATCTTTGAAAATAGATGAGGAGTACAAGACATTTAATGACATTGATGCTTTTAAACGATATGCAACCACCAAACCAGGACTGGAGAGGATTGAAAATCAACTATCACAACCAGGAGAGTTAAGACAACCCTACAAAGGAAAACAAAGAACTGGTTAGCTGAAATGAGTGCAACCCAAGAAAGGACCAAAGCAAACACGATTCATAAATCAGTAACAGGTAATGATTGGGTATATAAAAAATAAATGCTACTCAATAATCACTATTAATGTAAATGGTCTTAACTCGCCAATTAAGAGACAGAGGTTGGCTAATTGGATGAAAAAACACAAACCATCAATATGTGATATTCAAGAAACTCATCTAACTCACAAAGACTGGAATAAACTAAGAGTTAAGGGCTGGAAAAATGTTTACCTAGCAGGAGGTGAACAAAAGAAAGCAGGTGTTGCAATTGTAATTTCAGATAGATTAAATTTCATTCCAAAACTAATTAGAAGAGACAAAGGAGAACATTACATTTTAATACAAGGAGCAACCAATCAAGAATCAATAATGCTCCTTAATATTTATGCCCCAAAGATAGGGGCACCTAGCTTTATAAGAAAAACCTTATGGAATATAAAGAACTTTATTGGACCAGAATCAATAAAAATGGGAGACTTCAATATCCTACTTTTATCAAGGGAAAGGTCATCAAAATGAAAAATCAACAGAGAAATATCAAATCTAATCTCCACCCTAAACCAGTTGGATCTCACAAATATACACAGAATATTTCATCCACATGATGAGGAATACACATTCTTTTCAGCATGGCATGGAACATTTTCTAAGATAGATCTTATGCTAGTCCATAAGAACTACCTCAACAAATACAAAAAAGTAGAAAATTTCCCCTGACCTTTATCAGATCACAATGGGATAAAATTGGAGCTCAAGAGCAAGAATAATTCCAGAAACTTTACAAATTCTTGGAGACTGAATAATACACTGCTGAATGACCCATGGATTTTTGATGAAATCAAATTGGAATTTAAAAAATTCCTACAATCAAATGATGATGAAAACACAACATACCAAAACATATGGGATAGAGCAAAGGCAGTTTTAAGAGGGAAGTTTATAGCATTAAGTGCCTTCATCAATAAAATAAAGAAGAGCCAAATAAATGACCTAATGATGCATCTTAAGACACTAGAAAACCAACAAAAAATCAAGCCTAAAAGGAACACCCAAAAGGAAATTACAAAAATAAAGGGAGAAATATCTCAATTAGAATCCAAAGAGATAATT
>VMDO01043250.1:0-10032 GCA_007922755.1 Pedetes capensis
ATTGTGAGGTGAACTGCTGTAGGATATTGTGACTCTAGATAGGCATAAAAGGCCTTATCTGTAGGTGTTCCTTGGGATATTGTGACAGAATAAGTTACAAAGCTATAAAAAGCTGAATAACACTCTAATGTTTTGAAGCAGCATCAGAATGTTTCTGAAGTTTACACAATTAAACCATTACTATATGTCAAGGCTGTTGAAATAGGAATCTACAGACTCCCTTGGCAGTCTAGAGGCATAAACATTTGTGCGTACAAGTTGTCTACAATATATTTTTATTTTTTGTTTTTACATTGTATTTACCGTCTGTGAAAATAATTTCATCATATTCTGGGTCATCTGGATGAAATACTCAGGAACTAAGTGCGGTCATGCAATTTTATTAACTGTATGATATTTTAATTATAGGCTAAAGAAAATAATGTATTTGAACTAGATAGAAACCAAATTATGTCATACAGTACAACAGCAACTTTCACAGTAGTCTGAATGGAAAAAAGTTGTAAACCTTAAGTGATGCCATGACACAAGGTGATACAGTGATATTGAGTACTCAAGAAGAACTTGCACAGTAGCACTGGTCACTATCGTGTTCACATTGTGAGTGATTTATTCAAGGGAAAACTTCATTCTTATTAAATTAGCATTGGGAATTTGAATTTAACTTGTGTCATAAATATGCTTTTATTTAGTTTAGAAGTACCTTTCAATTTCATTGCTGTATAAGAGCTATGAGGATTTGTTTATTCTCAGCTATAGAGTAGTACATGTTTAACTAGCGATGAAGATTTTTAAAAAGCCAATACCTGGAAATGTTTTTCTATATCTATATTTATAATTTTCAAGTTTGGTGAGAAATGAAAACTATTTTTTGCATTTCTGAGAAATACATTATTTTAATATATCAGAACCATTTAAGGCAGAGCCAGTACCTTGGCACAACTAAATCCAGAGTGACACTAGCCAAAGTTTATGTCACCTAATTCTGCTGTTATAATTTAAAAAAACTTTAAGAGAAGTGAGTGAATAATGCAAACTATGTTTTAATTGAGGTCAAACTGAGGAATTTCCATTAAAACAATTTTAGTGGGGTTTTAAATTCTTCATTATATCATATTCAGATATAAGAAATATCTATGTATGAGACCCTGTACTATGTGCTGTCAAACCTAAGAGATAGAGGTCTTCTTGCTTTGTATGTGCCTGTATTTGACTCCAGAGGAATTAAATTGTACAAGGGTCATATAGTAAGAGATATGGTTGATATTTAGTTATAAGTCCTCTGATCCCAAGTCCACAGATCTTTCCACTCATGATAACAGCTCCTTCTGATAATACGCTTCCTTGTTCTATACAAAAATTCACTTAGTAAAAACAAATTGAACTTTGTCCACATTCTTAGCAAAGAAATGATTTCTCCTTACTTAGACACAGTAACCGACCTCATGACTTAAGCTTCCAGTCTTTCTAGTTTCTCAAAGAGGATCAAATTTAAGTTGATGTTTTTCTTGACTTTCATTATTAATAGCATGTTGTTGTTATTGTTAGGTGACATCCAGTCGAGTGTGACTCATAGAAACCCTATGTACACCAGAACAAAACACACCCTGATTCTGTGCCAGGTGCACAATCTTATATATGTTTAAGCCCATTGTTGCAGACACTGTGTCAGTCCATCTGGTGGAGGCTTTTCCTTTTTTTCTGTGACTGCCACTCTACAAAACATGATGTCTTTCTCCAGGGATTGGACCCTCCTGACTATATGTCCAAAATACGTAAGATGCAGTCTAGCCATCCTTGCTTCCAAGGAGCACTCTGGTTGCATTTCCTCTAGGACAGATCTACTGGTTCTTTTGGCAGTCCATGGTATAGTCAATAAATGTCTCCAGCACCCTAATTCAAAAGCATCAATTTTTCTCCTGTCTCCCTTGTTCAATGTCCAGCTTTCACAACCATATGATGCCACTGAAAATCTCATGGCATGAGTCAGGTGTACTTTTGTCTTCAGGGTGACATCTTTACTTTTCAGTACTCTAAAGAGATCATTTGTCACAGCATTGGCCAAAGCAATGCATCTTTTGATTTCTTGACTGCTGCTTCCATGAGTGTTGGTTATAGAACCAAGTGAAGCAAAATCTTGGACAACCTCAATCTTTTCTCCATTTATTGTGAAGCTGCGTGCTGACCAAGTCATAAGGATTTTTGTTGTGTTGATGTTTAGTCGCCACCCATACTGAAGGCTATGTTCTTTGATCTTATCAGTAAATGTTATAAATCTCCTTCACTTTCAGCAAGCAGAGTTGTATCATCTGCATAATGCAGGTTGTTAATGAGTCTTCCACCAATCCTGATGCTGTGTTCTTCCTCATAATGTCCAGCTTCTTGGATTATTTGCTCAGCATATAAACTGAAGAGGTATGGTAAAAGTAAACACCTCTGACGTACACCTTTGCCAACTTTAAACCAGGCTGTATTTCTTTGTTCCACTTGAACAACTGCCTCCTGGTTCATGTACAGATTTCACATGAATACAATTACATGCTCTGGTATACCCATTTTCTGAAGTGTTATCCATAATTTGTTATGATATAAATAGTCTAATGCCTTTGAATAGCAAATAAAACATACATGCACCTCTTTCTTGCCATTGAAAATCCTATGAACAGCAGAGAAGCACTGACAATAATGTTTCCCCTGTTGTATGTAGGGTTGCTATGAGTTGGTTACCAACTCGACAGCACCTAACAACAACAACAATAGACCTCTTTCTGATATTTGCTGCTTTCATCTAATATCCGCCTGACATCAGCAGTGGTATCTCTGGTTCACCACACTCTTCTGAATCCAGCTTCATTTTCTAGCTGTTCCCTAACTATATACTGCTGCAGTCACTTTTGAATGATCTTTAGAAAAATTATGCTTGTGTGTGATATAAATGATATTGCTCAATAGTTTCCACATTCAGTTGGATCCCCTTTTTTGGAATAGACAAAAATATAGATGTCTTCCAGTTAGTTGGCCAGGTAGCTCTTTTACAAATCTGTTGGCATAAACATGTTAGCACCTCCAGTGCTGCATCTATTTGTTGAAAAATCTCTATTGGTGTTCCATCAATTCCTTGAGCCTTGTGTTTTCCCAGTTCTTTCAAGGCAGCTTCCAATTCATCCTTCAATACCATTGGTTCCTCTTCATATGCAACCTCTTGAAATGGTGGGTCATCTACGAATTCTTTTTTGTATAGTGATTCTGTGTATTCCTTCCATCTTCTTTTGATGTTTCCTGCATCACTTAATACTTTCCCTATAGAATCTTTCATTATTGCCACTTGAGGATTGAATTTTTCTTCACTTCCTTAAGCTTAAGAAACACAGAGTGTGCTCTTCCCTTTTGGTTTTCTGTATCCAGCTCTTTGCACATGTCATTTTAATATTTGTTTTTGTCTTCTTGAGCTGCCTTTTGAAGTCTACTGTTTGGTTCCTTAACTTCATCATGTCTTTCTCTTGCTTTAGTTGGTCAGTATTCAAGGGAAAGTTTCAGAGTCTCTTTTCACATGTAATTTGGTCTTTTCTCTTTTTCATGTCTTTTTAATAACCTTTTCTTTCCTCATGAATGATATCTTTGATATCTTGCCACAACTTGTCTGGTATTCTATCATTTGTGTCTAATGCATTAAATCTGTTCTTGAGGTGATACTCTGAACTTAGGTGGCATGTAATAAAGGTGGTATCTTTGCTCTCATACACTTGTTCTAATTTTCTTCAGTTTCAGATAGAAACTGCATATGAGAATTTGATGGTCTGATCCACAGTCAGCACCTGGTCTTATGCTGACATTTGATCTGGAGCTTTTCCATCATTTCTTTCTACAAATTTTATCAATTTCTTTCCTGAATGTTCCATCTGGTGAATTTCATGTATCTCATCACCATTTATGTTTGTGAGAAGGGGTATTTGCTATGAAAAGGTCATTGATCTGACAAAAGTCTATTATACAATCTCCAGCATTGTTTCTGTCACCAAAATCATATTTTCCAACTACTGAGCCACTTTCGTTTCCAACCTTTGCATTCCAATCACCAGAAATTATCAGTATGTCCTGATTGCATGTTTGATCTATTTCAGATTGCTGGTAGAAATTTTAGAACCTGGTAGAAATCTTTCCTGTCTTCATTTGTGGCCTTAGTGGTGGGTGCATAAATTTGAGTAATATTCATATTAACTGGCCTTCCTTGTAGGCATATGGATATTATTCTATCACTGACAGCATTGTGTTTCAGGACAGATCTTGAGATGTCTTTTTTGATTATGAATGCAACCCCATTTCTCTTTAGGTTTTCATTCTCAGCATAGTGGATCGTATGATTATCTGATTCAAAATGGCCCATGCCAGTCCATTTTATTTCACTGATGCCTAGAATGTCAATGTTTATAGCTCCATTTCTTTTTTAATGACTTCTAATTTTCCTAGACTCATACTCTGTGCCTTCCACATTCCAATTATTAATGGGTGTTTATAGTTTTTTTCCCTCATTTTGAGTCATGCCACATTAGCAAATGGAGGTCCCTGAAGCTTTACCCCATTTTCTTCATCAAGGTAGACTCTACTTTGAGGAGGCATTTCTTCTCCAGTTTTCTTTTGAGTCCCTTCTAACCTGGAGGGCTCAATTTCCCGCACTATATCTGACAGTGTTTCTTTGCTATTCATAGTGTTTTCAATGGCAAGTTGTTTCAGGTGTGGTTCACTGGGCCCTCCTCCCTAGTCTGTCTTAGTCTGGAAGCTCAGCTGAAACCTGTCCACCATGGGTGACCCTGCTGGTATTTGAAATACCTGTGGCATAGCTTTCAGCCTCATCACAACACCAAGCCCCCACAGTGTGCCAAACTGAAAGACATGTGAGAGATTTATAGCATATATTTCCAATACTACAAGGATATTTAAAATATGCTCCTTCAAACTTTAAGCATTAAATGAAAATTTTTTGCCATAAAGAAAATTGGAACACTGGAAATTCTTGGATATGGATAATTCATGGTAAAATCATTTATTCAAATAAACCACCCTTTTTAGCATGTAGTTTCAACTGTTCTGCCCTCTTGGGGAAGGGGAATAGAGGAAGGTTGGATAACAGGTATCAAATTAGAGTTAAATGGAAGCAATAGGTTCTAGTGATCTACAGCACAACAGCACGAGTACAGTTTGCAACAACTTATTATATATCCTGTAAAGAACTAAGAGAGAGGATGTTGAAGGTTCCCAACACAAGGAAATGATAAATGTTTAAGGAGAGAGAAGGGCAAAATATCCTGACTTGATTATTACATAGTGTATATGCATAACAAGCTATCACACTATTCCCCATAATAATGTTCAAAATGTATATGTTAGTTAAAAGCAAAAAAGAAAAATAAAATAATTGAAGTGAGGGACTGTCAAACAAAAAATATGCAACAGATAAAATTGTTAACCAAATATTTTAAAAGGCAATAACCTCAAAAAGCAAAAATAACTCATCTTGGGGCTTAGATGAGTTGCAAGCTACTATAGTTTTTTCAAGATAGTAACAGAAATTTGAAAAAAAAATGGTCAAACAAATGTCAAACATACCTAAACTTTCCTTTTGCTCACATTGATTGAAATAACTCATCTAATAAGGCCAATGGATCTGACAAATTTAACTGAAAATTGCAATCAAAATTTTACCTAAAATATTAGAATTCTCAACATATAAAATAAACTGTTGCATTTGAACATGATGGGAGGAAAGGCAAATAAATACTTGAGGGTGGAAATTAAGGCTAAAAAGATTAAAGAAAAAGAAATTACTCTTTATTTTCAAACTTTTAAAGAACTAACTTCTTATCAAAACCTCCTTTCCTCCTATTAAGTTTTAATTGATACTCCTGATCTTGGACCTATTTTAATCCAGTACACTGAATTCTAAACCAAAAAATCTCCAACTTGAGATTTTTAACAGTTAAATTTTGTGTGTCATTTACTTCTATTACTTGAATTTTAAACTGAATATTTTATGCTATAAATATTCTTTCATAACATAAAATGCATGCATCATGCTATAGCCAAAGATTTTCTGAGGCAAATAACATTTAGATAAAAATTGTTGTACATATTTCTCCTACATTTAAAGGGAAGACTATAAGCTGGGCGCGATGGTGCTTGCCTGTAATTCCAGCAGCTTGGGAGACGGAGGCAGAAGGATCTCAGGTTCGAGACCAGAGGCAGTCTGCGTAATTTAGCAAGACCCTGTCTCAAAAAAAAAGTAAAAAAAGTAAATAAATAAAAAAAAGGGCTGGAGGCGCAGCTCAGTGGTCCAGCACTTGCAAAGCATGTAGGCGTGAGGCTCTGGGTTCAACCCCCCAGTACTGAAAAAAAAAAAAAAAATTAAGAGAGAGAGAGAGAGAAGACTATAAACACACTGAATGTATTCTTATTACTCCCATATCTACTCAAGTGGAGAGGCTGTAGGAAGTTAGTATTGTTAATTAAAACACTGCTTTGAAAGCAAAAGCAGCGGTTGGGCATCTTGGTGCAAACGTGTCATCCCAGCTACACAGGAGGCTGAGACAGGAACATTGTGAGTTGGAGGCCAGAGGCAGCCTGTGCAGCATAGCAAGGCATTGTCTCAAAGTTTAGAAATTAAAAACGAAGTGTGGCCCAGGAGGCCATTCAGTGTTAGAGCAGTTGCCTGGTATGTGCAAGGCCCCAGTTGTGACCCCACACTACTAACACACACACACACACACACACACACACACAATGAAAACAGAAGTATCCTTTTTAAACCCAAACTAAAAATTTTCAAATATATCTATGACATCATTTACTAAAGTTATATACCATGTGAGGAAAGAAAGAAACGAACCAGGTTGTTACTAATTTCAATCATTTTAGTGAACTCATACATTTTAAGTGAGCTGGGAATTTGAAATAGATTATTGTTAACAATTACAATGTGGGACACCTCTCAAATAGTAGAATACAACCATAGCATGTCATAAGATAACAAACTGCACTTTTCACTTTTTATACATATTGGGAGTTAGCAGCCTCCTACCCCTGCCACATGTTTTACTTTCCTTTCCATAAAAATGGAGAAATAAGCACTCTCACACATGCCTACAGGAATAAAACTTGATACAACATTTTGGAGGACAATTTGCAAATGCTTTTGGCAATATGGTAAAAATATATACATGAATACTCATATGGGAAACCTGCTCTGGGCTGTAAAGAACTCTCAATAGTAGCAATGACAGGGAGCATATATGACACTTGGCCATTGAAAGAAGTGCAACCTTCCCCAGGGTTTAAAATCTATTACAGCTAACAGTCTTCATGGCTAAATTGTCAAGTTTCCTGGGTTTATTCCACTCCCTCTTCTACCCCTTTCCACAGTGGCCATGTGGACTCAAGGAAACTTTATAGAGCATGATGGAAACAGGGTAGGGATATCTGGGTCAAGAGCTATCTTGCTCGATGAACACCTTCTGACCCCTCATGAAGGTATAGCTTACCTCTCCTAGTATGATGGTCTTGACACTCTGTTCTTCATTAGTTATTGAAATTCCAAACCTACTATGTTGACTCTTGTTAGAGAAATGTATAGAAGTTTCTAAAATGACAATCAGCCAATTCCTTTTGTTGATTAGTCTTTTCATCTTAGTTTTTATTGGTGGGAATTACCCTCTGAGACTCATCAGGATCCATCATCTAGACTACAGGTTTGGGGTACGTACCTTAGAAACTTTGCCATCTTGACCACAGGGAATCATACCAATTTAAGACTAACAAAATTTGTACTTTCTACACAAAGTATCATGGGAGCCTCTAGGCTTCTTTTATGTCCAGTGAAAACTGGAGGAAAATAGGGGAAGAAACTTTCCCAGATCTTTGCTTTTACCAAATGTGTCATATCACCATTCTATACTACTATGGGCTTGGATTTAGCTCAGTTGGTAGAGCACTACGCTGCAGTTTCTGAGGTCCCAAGTTCAATTCCCAGCACCACAAAAATGGGAGAAGGACCTGGCAATCCACTCCCAAGGTAATCCTGAAACAGCCATTGAAAACCCTATGAGGGTCGCTATGAGTCGGATACCAACTCAACGGCACCTAACAAGAACAGCATACTACTACAGCCACCCCAAGTTTGTTTTGGAAGCTGTGAGGCTAATTTTCCAGGGTTCCATAAGGAAAAAGATTTTTTTAAAGGCCATGTTTTTGGGTTCCCTATTAAAAATGTAATTATTAATGCATGTTGATTGTACATATTAATGGTTTCATTTTAACATTGTTGGTATATGCCATGGAGTTAGGTCTGACTCATAGTGACCGTATTTACAATAGAAAAGAACACTCCCTAACGCTGTGCCCTGCCAGGCACCAAGTCAATACTTCTCTGCTATCCATAGGGTTTTCATTGACAATGAATGGGAGTGCATGGCCAGGTCCTTCTCCCATTTTTGCAGTTCTGAGGATTGAACTCAAAGAGCCTCAGAGAGCACAGAGCAGCACTCTACCAACTCAGCTAAACCCCAGTCTCATAGCCAGCCCCAATGAGTTGTGGTGGTGTGAGGGCTGGGTGGCTGCTCACTTCTTCCAGTGGCCTTCACTCTGTGAACACAGGAATGTGGCAAGGATCCATGTGTGCATATATATATATATATATATATATATATATATATATATATATATATATATATCAGAGTAATTATAACATCCTCTTTCCTTTTTTAAAATTATTATTATCACGACTTTATCTTCTTCTATTCAGGCCACCCGTCCTCTTAGTCCCAGGACCAGGAGTATGAGGATGGGGATACTGAACAGTATTTTGATGATGCCAACACTGTCTTTAACATAACTCATCATTTTCGACTTCTTTAACATTCCTCCCATCATAGGGAATTTTTTTTCTCTTCATGAATAACAGAAACTTATCCTAAATAATAGTCTCCGTAATCTCTACTCTGCAGATTATGGTCAAGCTCTGTGCTCAGTTCCAAGGTTTTTTCTTCATATGTAGAGGAAAGTTTTCAATTTGAAAAATCTTTTCCTTTCTCAAAAACCTCATGGTTAAAAGAGTATCATCTCCATTTGTGTCCCCATCAAATTGTTATCATAAAGCTGGGCAGTGCTTTCCTTTCCCAAGGAAGTGTCTACTACCTACCAGAAACATGTGTTTGAATTGGTAGGTAAAGAACCTCAATTTTACTAGACTTTCCAAAAATCCAAAATGTGAGAGTTAATGTTTTTCCAACATTATCAAAGTTGCATTACTCTAATTTAAACGTCTATTCACATCATTTGTTTCTGTATTCTCACCAAGGCTTCTATACAGGTGCCCAAACTTAAATGTCCCAGGATATTCATTGCAGCATTGTTTATAATAATGCTGGAAACAACCTAAAGTGACCATCAACTGATGCCTAAGTAACATGCTATGCAGTGTTCAATAAGTATATATAGGCTCAGATGAAAATGTTCAAAAGAATGTTAATTTAATTTAAAAATAATTTTCATAAAGTGCATATAATATACTGTAGATCGGTGTCTTTGTGGGTCATATTATCAGGGATTTTCAGTTTCCTTTCTATGTAATTTTATAAACTCTGCTTTCTTTCATTCAGGAAAAAATACAGATACAAAGAGATAACCACATGTATAATAAACTAACAGGCAGTATCTCACTGGTGAAATATTACTGGCATTCTTATTAAATGAAAATATGATGTCTTGTTATTACTATAAAATCATACAGAGTGCCTTAGATGATATAATAGAAACTGCAACAGAAATAGAAATAGAATTGTTAGAAAGTTAGGAAATAAATTATCAGTATTTATAATTCTACATATTAATAGATGAGCTGTTATAATTAGAGTTCAATAAAGTGATTATAGGACAAAAATATGAAAATCAGTAGGCACTCAGAAAAAGAAAAATAGACAATTTGAAAATAAACAAGTGCCTCAAATATCAACAGAATATACAAATGACCAAATAATAAAATTA
>VMDO01043251.1:0-10048 GCA_007922755.1 Pedetes capensis
CTATTGTCAGTGCTTCTCTGCTGTTCATAGGGTTTTCAATGGCAGATTGATTTTTGGGAGGGGGTTGCCAGGTCCTTCTCCCAAGCCTACAGCTTCTGGTGTTCCCAGGTGGTCTCCCATCCAGGTACTAACCAGGCCCGACCCTGCTTAGCTTCCGAGATCTGACAGGATCGGATGCCACAGGGCTACCGCTGCAGGCCCAGAACTGAATACACACGTGGAATCTGTGAAGTATGCATTTGGTATTATTGAGTTCATGGAGCAATTTTCTCCATCCAAACTCTATAATTCCTATTTTTCATACCTCAATAAGCAAATACGCATTTTAAAAACCTTCTTCCTATTTTTCCCCCCACTGTCCCGGACAGCATCGTGCAGGCAGTGAGGAGAAGGGTCGTGAGACAGAGCCCTGTGTTCAAGTCACCCTTCCTTCATCTCTCGTGAGCAGAGTAACTTTGAGCAAGTGGATAATCTCTCTGCACCTCAGTGTTCCCATCTTTTTTTTTGTTTTTTTTTTTGTGGTACTGGTGGTTGAACCCAGGACCTCGCTCTTGCATGCTCTGCAAGTGCTGGACCACTGAGCTGCGCCCCCCAGCCCACTTTTTTTTTTTTCACTTTTTGAGACAGGGTCTCACTAAGTTACGCAGACTGCCTCTGGTCTCAAACTTGCGATCCTCCTGGCTCCGCCTCCTGAGCCGCTGGGATGACAGGCGTGCGCCACTGTGCCTGGCCAGTGTTCCCATCTTGAAAATGGGTATTACAACAGCTAACACCTCAGTAGTATGGAGATCCAACGGGTTATTAAAACTGTGCCTGGAATGCAGCACTACGGTTACTCTAGAGAGCGTCACTCTTTCTGGACTGCAGTCGGCAGGGTGCACGTTTTCCGTGCGTGTGATTTGTACGATCTGGGTGATGTTGTTCACCACAGAGGTCATGGCCAAAGAGTCTACAGGAAATGAACTGTTTTGAGGAACATCATATTTGTGGCATCCCATGTGTGACTCTCTAGCATAGGAATGGGCTGGGATTTAGCTCAGTTGGAAGAGCGCTGCGCTGCAGTCTCTGAGGTCCTGAGTTCAATTCCCAGCACCACAAAAATGGGAGAAGGACCTGGCAACCCACTCCCAAGGCAATGCCGAAACAGTCAGCCATTGAAAACCCTATGAGGGTTGCTATGAGTCGGATACCGGCTCGATGGCACCTAACAACAACAACAACAACATGTGACTCTCTAGCATAGGAATAGGAGATGAACTGTTTTGAGGAACATCATATTTGTGGCACCCTACATGTGACTCGCTAGCATAGGCATGGGCTGGGATTTAGCTCAGTGGGTAGGGTGCTGCGCTGCAGTCTTTAAGGTCCCAAGTTCAATTCCCAGCACCGCAAAAGTGGGAGAAGGACCTGGCAATCCACTCCCAAGGCAATCCCGAAACAGTCAGCCATTGAAAACCCCATGAGGGTCGCTATGAGTCGGATACCGACTCGATGGCACCTAACAACAACAACAACAACAACACGTGACTCGCTAGCATAGGCATGGAGTAGAATCGCACGCTTGGGAACCTCACCGCCTGTCTCCCACTCGCCTGACGTCACAGCACATTATGTTTTACCTGGAAATACCTGCAGCATGGAACGAATGGGTGGTTTAATCTACTCAAGGGCACTGTTTCCAAAGAGTACGAGAAACGTTTTGAACGCTTCCACAAAATTTGCAGAACATCCTCCCCTCTCACAACGGCACGTGACGTGAACTGCCATTCACTGAGTTGCCTTGAGGGTGCATTAACCGCGAGGGCTGACTGGCTAGGTAAGCGATTCCAGGTGAGAGTAAAAATGCCTTTAAGTAGAAAGAGGGCAGAGAAGAAGATTTAGAACTTTAAAGGTGAGGAATCCCAGGGCTGTAGTAAACCGTGAAGAGCAGCCAGTCAATTCATTCAGAAGAAAATGGATTATGCACCTCAGGATCAAATCATGTAAACCTTAATAATCATATAAGCCGCTCCCGTACTTAGCACTGGCACTAAATCTTTCCCGTCCATGTTTTATCTTTAACCCTTTTTACATTCTCGGAGATTAACCTGTTCTAGCTCACGAGAACATGGCAGGGAAACTTAGACATTTTTTCCCTCATTCCTGACCATAAGGAAACACCACTCTGTTAATTATGCAGTTGGGACTCCATCTCTGTGAGGAGATGGCCTGGGCTCACACTGCTAAGGTTTCCATTATTGCAGCCAGTGTCATAAATGGTACGAACAAATCTTTTTCAAATTAAAAAGAATTTTGTCAAAGCCCACAATAGGAAAATAGACGTCTTATAATTTTACAGTGGAAGTAACTGTGTTGAGGTTTTGATGGTGTTGTTGTTGTTAGGTGCCTTCGAGTCGGTATCCGACTCATAGCGACCCTCATAGGGTTTTCAATGGCTGACTGCTTCGGGATTGCCTTGGGAGTGGATTGCTAGATCCTTCTCCCATTTTTGTGGTGCTGGGAATTGGACTCGGGACCTCAGAAACTGCAGCGCAGTGCTCTACCAGCTGAGCTAAATCCCAGCCCAAGGTTTTGATACGCCTCCCCAAATACTGCCAATGCTGCTGTGTTGTTGTTAGGTGCTGTCAAGTCAGGTCCGACTCACAGCAACTCTGTGTACAACATAACGAAAGAGGCACTATATCCGACAGAGCTTCTCTGCAGTCCACAGGGTTTTCAATGGCTTATCCTTTTGGGAGTGAGCTTCTAGGTCCTTCTCTTGTTTTTGCAGTGCTGGGGATCGAACCCAGGGCCTCAGAGTGTGCAGAGCATGCACTCTACCAACTGAGTTACCTCCCAGCCCTAATGCTGCCATGTTGTTGTTGTTGTTGTTGTTGTTGTTAGGTGCTGTCGAGTTGGTATCTGACTCATAGCGACCCTCATAGGGTTTTCAATGGCTGACTGTTTCAGGATTGCCTCGGGAGTGGATTGCCAGGCCCTTCTCCCATTTTTGTGGTGCTGGGAATCAAACTCAGGACCTCAGAGACTGCAGCGCAGCGCTCTACCCACTGAGCTAACTCCCAGCCCCCAATGCTGCCATAGGGAAATATAATTAGCAAATTTACACGTCATGCCTGGAGGCCTCATGAAAATTCTCACTGTCCTCTAGATCCTGACTTTGAAATTTCCAGGTGGTGATGTCTCTCTACAAATTAACTAATCCCTAAACAGAATAAAGTCAAGAAGAACTCACCCAATTCTGATGTAATGTGAGGTCTATGATTTTTTTTTTTTTGGTCGTACTGAGAGTTGGACCCAGGGCCTCGTGCCTGCATGCTCTGCAAGTGCTGGACCACTGAGCTGCACCCCCAGCCCATTTTGTACTTTTTGAGACAGGGTCTCGCTAAGTTACGCAGACTGCCTCTGGTCTCGAACTTGCCATCCTCCCTCCTCGGCCTCACAAGCTGCTGGGATTACAGGGGTGCACCACTGCGCCCGGCAGGTCTATGATATTATAATAAACATTTGCTTCTAGAAGCAAATATCAATTTGTTCATCTAATGATTTTCCTCTTAGGTCCTATGTTGGTTCTGGGAATGAAATATGACTTGTGAAATTCAAACATTCTGCTACTTACAAGTACAATTCCATTTATTAATGGCCTGTAATTAAGAAGAAATGGTTAGCTAAACAAACGATTAGCTTCTCTGAACGGAGGAATAAAGAGGGAGTGGATTATTCATCCATTTGCCAAGGGTTCTTAACCTTGACCTACTGTGCACTTGTTCACATTGCTCCCTGGATGTTCTTGTTCTCAAACCTACAGTAACGTCCTAAGCAAATGATGCAAGTTGAGATATTTAGGCATTTTTCTTTGGAAGAAGGAGGAGATTAATGAATGCATAAAGCGTTACGCCATGGGTGGAGCTCCTTATTTCCAATCCTACTTCTTGCCCCTGCAGGAGGTGCTTGGCCTCCCCATCCTGAAGTTCCGTTCTGTGAAGAGAGGGTGTCGCTAGGGGGTGTCCACCTCAGTAGGAGGTGGGGGGCATCATGGTGGTTATGATTCTTCCCAATGAGGAGATACTTTACATGAATGTATTTCTCCCCAAAATACAGAGCGCTGGGAAAATATTCTTAATTTTGTCTAAAAGCCTTAAATAATTTTTTGGGGGGAAATGACTACATTCTTTGTGATTATCAAAGGAATTTGCAAAGACAGCACGTTTGACACAAAGGCAACCTCGTCTGCATGAAGTGGCGTGCTGAGTCGCTTAGAAGAGATTAGCTAAACAGTCTCATCGAATGGGTCTGCTAGCTACATTCTACATTTACAGGAACACAAAATATATACTTTTTTTTTTGTGGTACTGGGGGTTGAACTCAGGGCCTTGCACCTGCATGCTCTGCGAGTGCTGGACCACTGAGCTGCACCCCCTGTCCATTTTTTTTTTTTTACTTTTTGAGACAGGGTCTCGCTAAATTACGCAGACTGCCTCTGGTCTCGAACTTGTGATCCTCCTGCCTCTGCCTCTCAAGCGTCTGGGATTACAGGCGTGCGCCACCACAATTCAGACAACAGCCTCGGGCTGCAAGGGCCTGGCCCTGAGTTCCCCAGAGCGCACTGTGACTGCAAAGCCGGAACTCAGAACACAGCCGAGCTGCCTGGTCCCAGGACGGTTTGTGCAAACAATAGCGAGGCGAGCGGTACTCAGTACTCGGTGTAAGGAGTAACAGAACAGGTCAGCATCGACTGCCATGGGGCCAAGTGGGACGGATGGTGTGGGACAGAGTAGAAAAGGGATCCCAGGGATTCATGGGGAACTGTAAGTCAAAGAGAAATCGGCAACATGTTATGTAAAAATACACTTTCCGTGTTATAAGAAAATACCATAGGAAGGAGAAAGCAGTACCAGAATCGGGGAGTATTTCCTTCTGCTGTACGAGTCAGACCCGACTCCAAGGAACCTAACAACTAACACGTTTGCAGCTATGATTTGTTAAACCAGCTTTGTTGTTGTTGTTGTTGTTGTTGTTGTTAGGTGCTATCGAGATGGTATCCAACTCATAGTGACCCTGCATACAACAGGCAAACACTGTTGTCAGTGCTTCTCTGCTGTTCATAGGGTTTTTGATGGTGGATTGATTTTTGGGAGTGGGTTGCCAGGTCTTTCTCCCAAGCCTACAGCACCTGATGTTCCCAGGTGGTCTCCCATCCAAGTACTATCCAGGCCAGACCCTGCTTAGCTTCCGAGATCTGATGGGATCGGATGCCACAGAGGGCTATGGCTGCAGAAACCAGCTTTAGTGCTACGTATTTCTATACCAAGGCTGGGATTTAGCTCAGTTGGTAGAGCGCCGCTCTGCAGCTTCTGAGGTCCCAAGTTCGATTCCCAGCACCACAAAAATGGGAGAAAGACGTGGCAACCCATCTCCCAAGGCAATCCCGAAATAGTCATCTATTGAAAACCCTATGAGAGTCGCTATGAGTTGGACACTACTTGATGGCACCTAACAAGAACATTTCTATACCAGGAGACTTCAAAGTCTTTTTCTGAAAAATGGAAATATGAATGGCCACCTCAGATGCATTTGATGGTTTCTTGCGCTGCTGTCCGCCCTGAGCGCCCACCGCGATGCCCTGGCCGCGGCTCTCACGCACGCGGACAGGCGCCACACCCACGCCCACGTGGCCACCCGCCCACGCGCGCGCCCCCAGCTCACCTTCGGCTTCCCTGATCCTGCGTCCCGCCGCGGACTTGCGGAGCACGCTCCGTCCAGAGCTGAAGAGGCTGGCCAGCTCGTCCAGGGGGCTGGACAGCGGCCTGGAGTTGGGAGGGCTGTAGGGGACGGGCGGCGAGGAGCCCGTGCCGGCCTTCCTGCGCTCGCCCTTGGCCGCCCTGGCCGGGGAGTACGGGCTCTTGGCCACCGAGCCGCCGGGACCCCAGGCCGGGGCCGAGCTGGGCTTGGGGGGCGTCTTGGGCAGGTCCGAGCTGGCTGGTGGCCTCCCCGTGGTGACCGGGGAGGTGTCCGGGGGGAAGGCGAAGTGCGAGGGCGGCCGGCAGGGCGCTGGGGGCGGCCCCGGAGGGGGCGGCGGCGTGGACGGCGGCGAGGCGAGGCCCAGCCCGTTGAACATGGCCGGGCCTGGGGACACGGGTCTGTCACTGTCTACCTTCTGCCCTTTGGAGTACTGTGGCGACAAGGGGCTGGACCCCTCGGGCTGAACGGGGTACTTGAGGTTGGTTTCCAGGACCGGCAGTTTCTTCACCTCCAGGGGCGTCAAGGGGGACTCGTCCGAGGCCGGGGAGCAGGTCACCGGCGTGGGAGGAAAGACCAGCAGCGGTGGCCGGTGGGGGAGCAGGTTGGGGAAGGGAGGTGGGATGTCACAGGTGTCCTTGAGGGGCTGGCAGCTCTCGCCACCCTCCAGGGCGATGGCTCTCTGCGTCTCTGGAAACAGCGGGGGCGAGGCGGACAGGAAGGAGACCACGCCCAGGCCACAGCCCTCCTCGGGCAAAAAGTATTTCATCTCCTCGTACACGGATTCGCCCTGGTCGGGGCTGTCGGCCTCCGGGCAGCCCAACCGGGCAGCATTTCCCACCATCTCGATGTACACCGGCTCGGAGTCGTCGGCATCATCTCCCTGCTGCAATGGCAGGCGCAGTGGCAGCTGCAGAGCGCTCTGAGGCGGCACATCGGCAGTGTCAGCCCGCTGTACACTCGGCATCCGTGGGGCCTGACTGGTGCCCACGCGGCCCGTGGTGCCCGGTGGCCGAGGACCCCAGATCTCTTCGTAGGAGCCACTGAGCTTCGTGTTGGGGCTTCGCTTTGGCTTCCGAGGGGGGATCTTCTTCACTGTGCTGTAGTCGTCACTGTGGGGCCGGGGCCGCATCAGAGCTGAGGCAAAGACAGAGACGGAAGCATTAGTGAACCTCTGGGCAACACCACTCTGGGTGGCCCTGAGTGGGGAGGGGATGCCAGGCCTGCATTCCCTCCACCCTGAGGACCACCCACGGGACAAGGGCTTAGGACTCCATCCACCCATGGAGGGCCGGATTCTGTGGTGTGTGAGGAGGAGACCACCCTGCAACCACGGCACAAATGGGAATCCCCCAAACAGGAACGCCGTCATCGTCGTTGTGAAGTGTCGTCCAGTCTCATGACACTCAAAGTGACCCCATGCACAACAGAACAAAACCTCCCTGACACTGTGCCATGCACACGGTTTTTTTTTATGGTTAAGCCCATTGTTGCAGCCACTGTATCAGTCTCTCTAGTTGATGGGGCTGGGGTTTGGCTCAGTTGGTAGAGTGCTGCTCTGCACTGTCTGAGACCCTAGGTTTCAGCCCGATCTCCAGCATTGCAGAAATGGCAGAAGGACATGGCAGCTCACTCCCGAAATAATTATCAGCCTGGTTAAGCGCTGAAAATGCTACGGCATAAAAAAAAGATGGAAAGTCTGAGAGCATCTCACTGGTTGTTTTCCATCTCATTGGCTGTTTCCCCTGCCTGTCTGTCAGCTTGTCACACCATGTGTGTGGGGAGGTTTGCTGCGGTGCTGGAAGCTGTGCTACCAGTTTTTTAGATACCTGCAGGGCCACCTGTGGTGGACAGTTTGCAGCTCAGCTTCCAGACTAAGACAGACTAGGGAGAGGGACCCGGAAGCCCCTCTTGAAACAATAAGCCATTGGAAACGCAATGAACAGCAGATAAACCAGGAACGGCAAGGAGCAAAGCCAGCTTTCTAACTTGGCGCCAGTGCAAGGCGCCACTCCCGATGGGCGACCGTTTAAGAACAGAGAGTGTGGGAAACGCGCAGTCCTGTCTTTCCCAAGCGCAAGCCCGGCGCCTTTCAGAGTGCTAAGCCAGAGCCACGAGGAGGCAGCTCCTGGAAAGGAGCGAACCGCCCGGATTCAGCACTGCTGAGTGAGTCAGGCTGGGATTTAGCTCAGTTGGTAGAGCGCTGCACTGCAGTCTCTGAGGTCCCGAGTTCAATTCCCAGCACCGCAAAAATGGGAGAAGGACCTGGCAATCCACTCCCAAGGCAATCCCGAAGCAGTCAGCCATTGAAAACCCTGTGAGTGTTGCTATGAGTTGGATACCGACTTGAGTGCACCTAACAACAACAACCACCACATGGGTGAGTCCTTCAGAAGACAGGGGTCATTTACAGGACTCGGGGCTGGGGGTATTTTCCCCCACTTGGCCTCAGTGCTCTTCGCCTCGCTGCCTTTCCTGAACCTTGAACCTGGGAGCGCCTCTGCCTGCCCCAGGGCACATGGTGTGGCGCGGGGATGCCGCTGGCCCATGGAGCTCTGCCTGGCCACCACCCTCTAGGGCACATGGTATGGGAGCGTCAGGTCCACCTGAGAAGCCTGGACTCCCTGGAGCAGCCTGCCGTGGGCGTCTTGGGGAGAGGCCAGTGGAGCACAGGCGCCAGCTTTGATGTGTCAAAGGTTCCTCATCCTTGATTCCAGAAGGGTAATGGACCGTGCCCTACAGTAGCCTGCAGAGAACCGCGTCCGGGTCAGCCAGACTCTGGCACCACAAGGCAATGCTGCAACCCTGCTTGGATCTGAAGCCACGGATTTCTGCAGAGGTTGGTTATATAAGCACAGGCGCAGGGAGGGACCTGGACTGCGGCTGTAAGAACACGAGATGGGAGGGGCAGCTTTGGGATATCCCAGGAGCCTTGAAGAGATGCTAGCAGAAGCCTGATGGTCTGCGGAGAAGCTCCAGGTGAGGTTCAAGGGAAGGCGGGGAGAAATGGGACGCTTTCTGGGTCACCATGGAAAGCCTGGTAGTACTGTCACCTGCAGTGATGGGGCAATCAGGAAGCAGCTAAGTGACCCAGGTAGCCTCCAGGATCCTCCCAGCTGCCTACACTGAAACACGAGGGTGCGAGAGACGAGGTGGAAAAAGAATGGCTGCTGTCAGGAGCCAGGACTGTCTGGATCAGAAAGTACAACAGTGTCCCGTCAGGCTTCGCTTCTTATGGCAAAGGAGTCCAAAGTTAGGGAAGGCCTTCTGGGCAGAGAGAAATCCTGAGCCTTCTCAGGAAACCGTGAGCTAAAGATGAAGTCAAGCAGCCGGGCACAGTGGCGCACGCCTGTCATGCCAGCGGCTCGGAGGCGGAGGCAGGAGGATCACAAGTTCGAGACCAGAGGCAGTCTGTGTAATTTAGCGAGACCCTGTCTCAAAAGGTAAAAAAAAAAGAAAAAAAAAGAAAAGAAAAAAGCTGGGCTGGGGCTACAGCTCAGTGGTGCAGCACTTGCAAAAGCACGCCTCGGCTGCCCTCGTCACTGTCACAGCTCCTCCCAAGTTCATCTTGACTGATGACTGGAGTTCCTTAGAGTGCGGGAGGGCTTTGGCAATGTCAGGCCCTGGGGCGCCAGCTGCCCCATTGCATGGGCAGCACAATCTCCTGTCCCACCTTCTAGCCATTAAACTGGAATCTTTAGGGTTCAGAACTGGAAATCTTCATTCTTCACAAACTAAAATTAGAAACTAGAGAGGATAAAGTCTAACTTGGCTTTGTGGCTAGTTCTGCGTGCACACACATGAAAACTTTATTTGCAAATATGAATTGAATGGGTACAGGAACCTAACTCACCTAATTTTTCTAGTCTTAAAATTTATGAATTTTACAGGTGTACACCTGTAATCCCAGCAGCTCGGGAGGCAGAGGCGGGAGGATCGCAAGTTCGAGACCACAGGCAGTCTGCGTAATTTGCGAGACTCTGCCTCAAAAAGTAAAAAAATGGGCTGAGGGTGCAGCTCAGTGGTCCAGCACTTGCAGAGCATGCAGGCACAAGGCCCTGGGTTCAACCCCAGTACTCCCCCAAAAAATTATGAAGCAAACATTTTCAGTATTTTCAGTTACTAGAAAATGCCAACAAAACGGGGTCCCGAAGACATTCTATGGCCACAGGATAAACTGGGGGCAAGTTTTGGTGTCCTGACTGTAACTTAGGAGTTAGTCTGCACTCCCAGATCTTGAGACTTCAAAGAAACTCAAATTTGTCTGAGCTCTTATGAAATAATGCTGTGTTTGAGCTATTAGCAGAGAGAA
>VMDO01043252.1:0-10030 GCA_007922755.1 Pedetes capensis
ATTACATGAATTTTCTAGCTCATCTGTATTATTACCATTCTTTGGTATTACTGGTGTTATTATAATTATTTCCAGGACTATTAAAGTTGGGCTGTTCACCCTGAGGTTCCCCCCTCCCCCATTCCTCATTCCTCTTTGTTGCTCCTCTCCCCCATCTCCTCTCCCAGGATTTCTTCCTTTGGCTAGATCTCTCCCTCCTTCTTTTGTGTTCCCCAAACTGTCCCTTCCCTGCTAGGTTGACTTTAGCTTTTCTTTAAAATTAATTAATTTATTTATTTTTATTGTGTTCCAACCTCCACATAGGATTTTTTCCTTCTTATAATTTTGATTCAGCTCCCACATATAAGTGAGAACGTGGTATTTCTCTTTCTGAGCCTTTTTTATTTTGATACAGAGTCTCAATAAGTTGTACAGGCTGCTTCTGACCTCAAATTCATAATGATCCTCCCGCCTCAGTCTCACTGGGCTTACAGGTGTGTACGATGTGCCTGTTAAGGAGGATTTCTTAAGGTGAAAATTCACAACAGGAAAACTAAACAAAAATGAGCAGTGATGCTATATTCTTCCTAGAGCTGTGGAACCATTCATGGACCTGCCTTTCTCCCAAGGCTCCCACCCTTTCCACAGCACCAGAAGCCTGCAGCTCCAGGGAACAAGGTGCAAGGATCAGAAACATTTCCAATGTCCCACTTCTAGACCTCCTCCCTTTTCCCTCAGTATTTCACACCTACCTCAGAAAGTTATCTACCACCATAAACTTTATGACCTTTCCCAATACACTTGAATCTCTTCAAGGGCAATGACTTGGCCTTATTCCTCTCTAAAGCCCCATGTCACTAACAGTTTCTGGCCTGTAGTTCGCTCTAAACAGCCATTAGCTGGAAGAATGAACTATCTGTATCTGGGTGTCCATTAGTGTGGGGCATGGTTGGTGAAAGGGAGGACAGCTGGCATAACTAATCAACTCCAGGCTAAGGCCTTCAATGATGAAAAAGATGGCTCTGCTCAGTAAAGAGTATACAGTAACCTAAACCCTTTCTACCAAAATCTTTGCTTTACCTGCTTTGAACATTTACCTATAAAAAAGGGCTTGTCTGAGCAATCAGATAAGAGAAAGAAATCAAAGGGATACATATAGGCAAGGAAGAAGTCAAATTATCCTTATGGATGACATGATTCTTTACCTAAAGGACCACAAAATATCCTCTAGAAAACTTTTAAAACTAATTAACTCCTTCAGCAAAGTAGAAGGATACAAAATTAACACCCCAAAATCAGTAGCCTTCCTTTACACCAATTGTGAAGAGGAAGAGATGGAAATTAAGGCAACAATCACTTTCACAATAGTCCATCAAAAACTTAAATACTTAGGAATCAATCTAACCAAAGATCCTTGTAGAGACAAGGAAAACTTTAAAACATTAAAGAAAGAAATAGCAGAGGATACTAGAAGGTGGAAGGACCTCCCCTGCTCCTGGATTGAGAAAATCAATATTATAAAAATGGCTATACTACCATAAGCAATTTACATATTTAATACAATCCCCATTAAAATTCCAATGACAGACTTTGCAGAAATAGAAAAAATAATCCAAAAATTCATATTGAAACACAAAAGACCACATATAGCCAAAACAATCTTAAGCTGCAAAACCAGTACAGGTGAGATCACAATTCCTGACTTTATACTACAGGGCTATAGTAGCAAAAATAGCTTAGTACTGCACAAAAATAGGCCTGAAGACCAGTAGAACATAATTGAAGATCCAGGGATACACGCACACAACTATAGCCACTTGATCTTTGACAAAGAGGCTAAAGACAAAAAAATTGGAGAAAAGATAGCCTTTTCAACAAATGGTGCTGGGAAGCCTGGATTTCCATCTGCAGAAAAGTGAAAACAGACCTGTACCTCTCAATTTGCATGAGAGTCAACTCGAAATGGATAAAAAACCTCAACATAAAACCAGAAACCTTAAAACTATTAGAAGAAAGGATAGGCAATATGCTTCAACACATAGGCACAGGAAAGCACTTCCTTAGTAAGACTCCAATTGCTCAGGAAATCCCACCAAGAATTGACAAATGGGGTTA
The DNA here is from genome assembly GCA_007922755.1 of Pedetes capensis. NCBI lineage: Eukaryota > Metazoa > Chordata > Mammalia > Rodentia > Pedetidae > Pedetes > Pedetes capensis. Next base: position 2,095 of record VMDO01043252.1, read on the forward strand.
GATGAAATTACAAAGCTTCTGTACAGCAAAGAAAACAATCAACAGAGTTAAGTAAGAGCCCATGGAATGGGAGAAAATCTTCACATCCTACACATCCTACAGAGGACTAATTTCTAGAATGTATAAAGAACTCAAGAAAGCAAATCCCAAGACAACAAATAACTCAATACACAAGTGGGCAAAGGAAATATGCAGACAGTTACCAAGTGAAGAAGTTCACAAGGCAAAGAACCACATGAAAAAATGCTCATTGTTGTGGCTGTTAGGTGCCCTCGAGCCAGTGTTGAACTTATATCAACCCTATATACAACAGGCAAAACAGTATTATTAGTGCTTCTCTGCTTTTCATAGGGATTTCAATGGCTGATCATTTCTTCAGAGTGGGTTTCCAGGTCCTTCTCCCAACCCTACAGCACCTGGTGTTCCCAAGCGGTTTCCTATCCAAGTACAAACCAGGTCTGACCCTGCTTAGCTTCCAAGATCTGATGGGATCAGATGCCACAGTGGTACAGGTGCAGGCTCCCTAGCCCTTAGGGAAATGCAAATAAAAACAACTCTGAGATTCTACCTTACTCCAATAAAAATGGTCAAGATCAACTAAACAAATAATAAAGGCTTGTGAGGATGTGGAGAAAAAGGAACCCTGTTACATTGTTAGTGGGACTACAAATTGGTTCAACCACTTTGGAAATCAATATGGAGATACCTCAGAAAACTAAAAATAGAACTGCCATATGACCCAGCTATACCATTCTTGGGAATATATCCAAAGGGAAACGAGTCATCATACCACAGACACACCTGCATCTCCATATTTAACGCAGCACTCTTCACAATAGCAAGAATATGGAACCAACCAAGGTCCCACCAACAGAAGAATGGATAAAAAAATTATGGTCTATATATACAATGGAATACTACTCAGCAAGAAAAAATGAAATAAGGTCATTTGCAGCAAAATGGATGGAACTGGAGAATATCATCTTAAGTGACCGAACACAAGCTCAGAAAGAGAAATACCATATGTTCTCACTCATATGTGGGAACTGAATCTTACTTAAAGGAAGAAAAGTCCTATACATAAGTTGATATATAAAATGCACAGTTAAACTTAGCAAAGAAGGGACAATATAAAGAGTAGAAAGAATGAGGGAGGGAACTAGCAAGGGGAAGTGAAGATTGCGGAAGGTGGGATGGGGAGGAGAAACAATGTAGAGGGATAAAGGGGGTGAGGATAATCCCAATGTAAATGATGCAACTTCATGAATACATGGGAAACTTTGTAAGTTGATAAATGTATAAACAAAAGTGATGTAATAGTTGCATAGTGGAAAAAGAAAATGCTGTATTCCTCTGTAACTCCCCCCCCTGACAGTTTTCAATAAAGGGAAAAAATAGTAGGGTTGTTTTTCAGAAATAAGAAATTATTTTGAACTTCATATTTTATCCAGGATGGTAAAATTTTAAAAAATTGGGCACAATATCAGATTTTGAAACATATTTCTACCTCATGGTATATGGGATACTGATTATAAAATTATTAGTATTATAATTAATTTTCTTATATACAGAAAAGCATGAATAAAATTAAGAAATACTGGAAAGTTGTTCAGAAAATTAAACCAAAATGCATTTTAAAACTCATTCCCCAAATAGCTCAAAATCCACTTTGATGCTCTTTTATGCAGGTTGTTGTTGTTAGGTGCCATTGAGTCAGGTCTGACTCATAGCCATCCGATGTACAACACAACAAAACATTCCTTGACATTGTGCCATGCCTGGCACCATGTCAGTGCTTCTCCGCTATTCATAGTTTTCATTAGCTGATTGTTCCGGGATTGCTTAGGGGATGGGCTGCCATGTCCTCCCATTTTTGTGGTGCTGGGGATCAAACCCAGGGACTCAAGAGAGCAAAAAGCAGTACTCTACCAATTGAGCTAAACCTCAACCCTTTTATGCATAGGTGTCTAAAAAGTTATAAAACCAAATTCAATACATAAAACCTTATTTCCCTATTCACATTTATTTAAATTTAAGAGATACATCACTATACTAATGAAGATAGCTTTACTACTAGAGGTTGAACCTAGGGCTGTGCACATGATAGATAAATGCTCAACCACTGAGGTTCACTCCCAGCCCTTTTTTTATTTTTTATTTTCAGACAGGGTCTCCCTAAGTTGCACAGGCTGCATCTAACCTCAAACCTATAATCCTTTTGCCTACTCTCGAGATTATAGACATATACTATACTGCCTGGCTTAATAGAATATTAACCAGAGCTTTTGGCTTAATTTAGGCTTAGGAGAATGAATCAGATACTTACTGCTCATTTCCTTTTTTTTTTTTTTTTCCTTCAGTATTGTCAGGGCGGTGTTGAGCCCAGGGCCTCACGCCTGCATGCTCTGCAAGTGCTGGACCACTGAGCTGCACCCTCAGCCCATTTTTTTACTTTTTGAGACAGGGTCTTGCTAAATTACGCAGACTGCCTCTGGTCTCGAACTTGCGATCCTCTTGCCTCTGCCTCCCAAGTTGCTGGGATTACAGGCGTGCACCACTGCGCCCGGCTCTGCTCACTTTCTTAAACTATTGTTGCCCTTGTTTGGGTAGTCCTTCTGTTCTTAAAAGTTACCAGAGTGTTTCTTAGGCCAGACAATTATGTCCTACAGCTTGGCCATGAGCACTGAAGATGTGTGCCTATAAACATTAGGGGTGAGTAGCTAATATAACCCCCTTCTCACATTTAAAAACCCATTATTCTAAGAAGCTATAATTGACAATGTGGCAGTAGTACTCTCTTAAACAGTGTAGAAGTGAATGGTTTAAAAAATGCATTTAAATTTTTCATAAGAAACTCTTTCTCTTATTTGCACTTATCCAATATAACTCAATATGCTTAGCAGCCAAATCTGAAATGGTAGCGCCTGCTATTTTACTTTGTTCTTTTACTTATGAATAAACAGAAAGATAAACTTCCCCAGACTCAGGTCATTTTCACAGTATTCCATTAAAAGATTCATTATTTAAATGTACCCTCAGCATTGATCTGAGGTTCAAAGCGCTCCATTGTGACGGCTGACAAATCCTCCGGTTCAAGACTCCACACGCCAACTCCTTCTGCGGCCCCGGCTGCCATGGCAGCTCCCAAGGCAGTTGTTTCAGGCATGGAGGGCTTCACTGAGGGGAGAGAGCTACATCAATAACTTTGTGGTGATACATGTCAAGGAACTAGTTCTTACAAAAGAAACACTACTCCCTGAGTTTAAAGGACTGGAAAGTTACTAACCTACTGGAATATACAGGATGTCCGCTTGTAGCTGCATAAGAATTTTATTGCTGGTCATTCCTCCATCTACCTGCAAATGACTGAGTGGAATTCCACAGTCGCGATTCATGGCATCCAAAATCTTAAATAAACCAATGCAATTAGCAACATGAAACTATTTCATGGTAACATCCCTCAAAATGGTAATCCTTCATACGAAAACCCTAAAGTTTCCCAAAGCCTCTGAAATGAAATTGAGACATTTTTTGAATAAATACATTTCCAGTATTTAACAAATTTCAGGCATTAATATATAATTTATGAATAATAAATGTGGATTTAGTACAAGAAAAGAGGCTCATTTATTACCTCTCGGGTTTGGAAGCAAACGGCTTCTAATGCAGCAAAAGCAATATGGCATTTATTGGTGAACTGAGTAAGTCCACAGATTATCCTAAAAATACACACAAAGATTTTCATATTAGAGTATTATACATGAGTCATTGATACAAAATGTCCCAAGTATGAAAAGGGTAAATTTAGTAAATAGAAATGTATAGGGAAAGAAACCAGACATAATCATTAGGGAATTCAGAATATTCTTATAGTTCACAATATTGCATCACATATGAAAAAGTTCATGATCAATCTGAACAGATGACAGTAGCATAAAACCGAATCAGCATTCATTTAGATGATGTTGTTTAGCTGTACAACTTGCAGATGCCTTGAGCTCAAAGGATAGCAATACTAACATGAATATGTTGTTGTTGTTGTTGTTGTTGTTAGGTGCCGTGGAGTCGGTATCCGACTCATAGCAACCCTGAGTACAACAAGCGAAACACTATTGTCAGTGCTTCTTTGCTGTTCATAGGGTTTTCAATGGCAGATTGATTTTTGGGAGGGGGTCCTTCTCCCAAGCCTACAGCTTCTGGTGTTCCCAGGTGGTCTCCCATCCAGGTATTAACCAGGCCCGACACTGCTTAGCTTCCGAGATCTGACGGGATCGCATGCCACAGGGCTACAGCTGCAGGTTAAACACATCAAGAGGAATATAGTAGAGGGTATTATCTGCTGGCCTACAGGGGTACCACTGTGGTATCTGATCCCATCATATCTTGGAAGCTAAGCAGGGTCGGGCCTGGTTAGTACTTGGATGGGAGACCATCTGGGAACATCAGGTGCTGTAGGCTTGGGAGAAGGACCTGGCAACCCACTCCCAAAAAGCAATCAGCCATTGAAAACCCTATGAGTAGCAGAGAATCACTGATAATAGTGTTTCATCCATTGTACGTAGGGTGGCTATGAGTTGGACACTGACTCAATGGGACCTAACAAGAATTACCTGCTGATTTATAACTTATTAAAATTTAAGGTTCTGAAATTATAGTTCCCAAATAGAAAAGGTTTTATTAACACTTTAGATGATTTGAAAATAGACAGGAAAATATTAACTAATTAGCTATTAACCAATTTAGTAAATAAATCAAGACTCCCCAATACCTCTTTCATAATTCATTCTCTTTTCTTCTTGGATTTTTGAGGCAGGGCCTCACTATGTAGCTCAGGCTGGCCTTGAACTCACAATCCTCCTGCCTCACTCTCCTATGTGCTGGGCTTAGAGGTATATGCTCATCATTTATTTTACAATGAATACTCATCAGTGGCACATATTTATGAGGTATAGTGTGATATTTCTATGCATGTATATAATGTGTGATATTCCTATCAGGGTGGCTAGCATATCCATCAACTTGAACATTTATCATTTCTTTGTATTGGGAACATTCAAAATCCTCTCTTCTAACTATTTTGAAATATACAGCAAGTGATTGTTACTTAGAAATATTTGGGGCTGGGGTTCAGCTCAGTTGGTAGAATGCTGCTCTGTACTCTCTGAGGCCCTGGGTACAATGCCCAGCACCACAAAAATGGGAGAAGGACCCTGCAGACCACTCCTGAAACAATCAGCTATTGAAAACCCTATGAATAACAGAGAAGTACTGACATAGTACTGGGCGTAGCATACTGTTGGGGAGTATTTCCTTTTGTTAGGGTTGCAATGAGTCGGACCTGACTGGATGGCAGTTAACAACAGTTACATAGAAATACTTACCCTCTTGCACTGGGTTCCCAGTAAGGTGCATATAACCCTGAAAATGCTGGGACAAAGTAGCAGCCATAAGAAGTACCTACTTCTTTAGCAAGTTTTTCTAATATTAAAAAGAAGAAAAACAAAAAAAAATTACACCAATATCTTCCTTTGCTAAATAAACAACTACTTTCAAAACTAGTACATGGTTTTTGGTTTCCAGCTCAATGGTATAGCAAAATATTCCTGTTAGGGCCAACAAGTAAGTTTCCCATACACTGAACACACCCACCAAAATATAACCCACCTCAACCACTCAAGGAAATGGATTCGTTTCCTTAAGGTGTTTTAGCTCATTTACATTACTTTTAAGGTTGCTGTCTAGGAGATGAAGAAGTAGCCTCTTGTGTGCGCCTAAACAGAAATGTATTTCTGATTGCCTTACCTTCAGGCACAGTTAAATAACAAGTAGACAAAACAGTGAGTAGGTGAGTTCTAACTGATTATTCATAGATGGAATACAGCCATATTAATATTTAAATTATAGATATTAGAGTTTTAATGCTCACCCTAATTCAGGAGTTAAAGCTCTTTATCATTAGATAAATGTAACTAAACAGCTTCAGCTGAAGATTTGGGCAATCTCTGGTGTTCAAGTTTACACCTGGGTAATATCTATGCCATACTTTACCAGTCAATTAGTAACTACCACTAATTATGTCAATTCATTATTTAATAAACCTTCACAAATTGGCCTTTATGTATAAGTCAAACTTGTAATAGGGGTACACATAGTTTATGAAGCTCATTTGTGGCAATGTATTAAATATTTATAGACTGCAGAAATAAAATATTAAAAGTTTTCATTCTCCAGAGTTTCTAACACCTTGTTAAAACATACTCACCAATTTCCTCTGAAGACTTAATAATTCCAAGGTTGTCTCTTAGCCAGCGAATAACAGCACCAGCTATAGCTACAGAACCCTAAGGGGAAAAAACAAATCAGAGATACAATATATGTTACTACTACAAAGGGTTTTTATTGAGCATATTCTCTGTGGATGACACCACTATGTGGATAAAAATGCAAACAATCCAACTTTTGGACTGCCACAAATATAATAAAATAAGCCTTCTAATATGAACACAATTTTACCTATATCGTTAATAAAAGTTTTTCATGGGATAAGGAAAAGAAGTAAGCCCTCCAGCACACTCTTGGACCTGTCCCCATAGGTAGACATCTATCTTTTGAACAGTTTGATTTTAGTACAATTTTCTATCTGTTGCAAAGCTACTGAGGTATACTATCACCTAGAATACATTTCCATCTTATCCATGAGGTTATTGGGAAAGGCCACGTTAAAAGTTTCTTTCAGTCCATTTTCCATATCTTATAGAAAATTGAGCAAACATGTTAGCAATGAGCTTGGCTGCTAAGTAATTATTTTTTTAAAAACCAATTACCCCTAGCAGCATGAAGCTCTGGGTTCAATCCCCAGGACTGCCCACCCTCCTGCCTCCCCCAAAAAGAGCCAATCATCAAAGGATTGGAAGGGTAGAAATAAGAATGAAAGCATATAATTCAGAGTCAGATAAATTGGGTTTGAGTCCCAGTTCTAGTACTTAACTGCAGTGCAATCTTAGGCAAATTACTTAGGCTTTCTGAGCTCTGTTTCTTTACCTATAAAATGATCATGGCTATAACAATACTTACCTACACTACTATGATGGTAAATATGAGAATATATGTGAAGGTTCTTACTGAATTCAAATATTAACTTCATTAATTTTTAAAGTGTTAAAAAAGTATCAAACAATTCCATCAAGTGATGAGTGGATAAAAACGTTGTTTGTCTACACAACCTAATGCTATTTGTCCATAAAAAGTAATGAAGTAAAATGAAGATAAGCTTTGAAAACATGATGCAAAGTGAAAGAAGCCAGGTACAAATACTATATATTATATGATTCCACTTATATGACATGTCCAGGATAGGCAAATCCAGAGAAAGAAAGTAGATTAGTGGTTGTTTAGGTCTTGGAGGCAGTTATGGGATTTTCCTTTAGGGTAATGAAAACATTCTAAAGTTACATTGTGGTGATGACTGTAAAAATACATGAATAGAACCAGGCATAGTGGTGCATGACTGTAATCTCAGCACTTGGGAAGCTGAGGCAGGAGGATCACAAGTTCAAGGCTATTCTGGGCTAAACAGCAAGTTCTAGGCCAGCCTGAAATGCATAGCAAGACCCTGTCTCAAAAAACAAAACAAAAATCTATGAATATACTAAAAAACATTGACCTGTACACTCTTTTTTATTGGAAATTTTTAATGTACACCTTAATGTGATTCATTCTGACATGCTTTTCATTGTGGCATTTCCATATATGCATTTTGATGTACATTATTCATATAGGTGCCCCCTTACCCTCTTGTATGCTTCCCCCCCACACCCTCCCCATCTAAGTCTTCTCTATCATTTACTTGTTAAAAAGTTATATTTGGGGCTGGGGATGCAGCTTAGTAATAGAGGCCTGCCTAGTATACATGAGGCCCCAGGTTTGATCCCCAGCA
>VMDO01043253.1:0-10037 GCA_007922755.1 Pedetes capensis
AAGATTTGTGCCTGGCCAGGAAAAGAGCAAGAGAGTATGTAAGAGTGTAACTAAGGAGGATGTGGTTGAGTGCCCGTTTTCTAAAGGTCAATTAGAATGGATTGTAAATGAAGCCTACTGCTTTAAACCAGGAATATGAAGGATGCCTTGATAACATAACACAAATGCTTGGAGGCAGAATTGTTTCAAAAGAAGAGCCTTAAGAGTTGAGGGAAGTGGAAACCAGCTTGAGATTCTGATTTACCTATGAAGTTCTCTGGGATTTTGCAGTCATGGTTCAAGCAGGCTTCAGAAAGAGCTCATACTGGCAGTAGACATTGGGATTATCTATGTGATGCTGACTTTAGAGATGTGCAGAATACCACAGTAATAACGGAATTACATCATCTTCCACTGAGATTTCAAGGAAGTCCGGGAAGGTAAGAAAAAGTCTTCCTCAGAGTCAGAGTTCCTTTAAGAACTCCCTAATGGAAAAGGCCTAGTGGAATTGATGTAGTTGAGAGTAGTTTGAGTTGAAGTAGAGACTCCAGAGAGGAAGGAAAATGTGTGATGTGCTATGACAGCTTTGAAAAGCCACAGTCATGGATCCTAAGCCTGAGAGGACAGCCACATATTCTTCACTCAGCAAGGATACAGGTTAGGGCTGCCCAAAGCCTTGAGGTACATGCCTTCTGCAGTGAGTCCATCGTACTGACTGGGACTTTAAGATTTCATGTTTGTTTTTCTGTGTTTCAACCTTGCCTTGAGCCAATTTTCCTTTCCATTTGTCTAATATCCCCACCCCACCATTATATCTTGGGTGCATATAACTTTATTATTATTATTATTATTATTATTTATTTGTTTATTTATTGAAGAGCACACAGCTTAGGGAGTTTGCCTGAGACTTAGAGGAGACTCTGGACTTGGACTTTTATGCAATGATGGAAATAATAAGATTTGGAGGACTCTTGGAAATGGACTGAATGCATTTTGCATTGTAGACATGAGTCTTGTGGGCAGAGGCCCAATGTATAGTCTGGATCTGATAGATGTGCAGGGCTCATGTGTTAAAGGTTTAGTCTTCAGTTTATGGAGATATTGGAACGTGATGAAAGCTTTGGGAAGTACGCCCAAGTAGAAAGAATTCAAGTCATTGAGAGTACGCCCTTGAAGGAGCTATTCAATGCCCTTTTCTGCCTCTGTCTTTGCTTTCTTTTTTTCTAAAAAGCAAACAAAACAAAACATCAACAACAACAAAAAATCCAAACATACAAATAGGAAGAAACATTTACAAAAATTATCTGACAAAAGAGATATCTAAAAGATGTAAGGAAGTTTTGTAACTCAACATTATTACCAATAATAATTAATAATAAAAGTCAGCTAGAAAACAGGGAAAATTAAAAAAAATACTTTGTCAAAGACTTACAAATGACATATCAGTACATAAAAGCATCCATAATATTAATAGTCAATAGAGAAATGCAAATACAAAATAAAATGGGATACCACTAACCAAATACTATAAGTAAAAATAAAAGAAAAAAATGAAAGGAAGACTGGGAATGAAGGAAGGGAATGAAGGAGGGAGAAATACTGAACAAAGAAAAGTGCTGTGAGAATGTGGAGTAACTGAACCTCTTATACACTGCTCATGTTGTGTAGAACAAAACATGTATCTCTAATGCCATCTAGCTATTTTGCTATATACTATTTAACTACAATCAGACTGGGATTTGGCTCAGTTGATAGAGCACTGCTCTACAGTCTCTGAGGTCCCGAGTTCGATTCCTAGCACTGCAAAATGGGAGAAGGACCTGGCAACCCACTCCCAAGGCAATCCCGAAACAGTCAGCCATTGAAAACCCTATGAGGGTTGCTATGAGTCGGAATCAACTCAACGGCACCTAAAAACAACAACAATTTAACTATAATAAATAAAAGCATATTTCTACCTAATCATTTATCTTGCACATATCCCATTTATATCCTTTTGTTACAATAGGAATAAAAACTGATGAATGTATAAATAAATGTTGATATATCCATGAAATGGAAAACTTATAGGAATTAAAATGATCAAACTATTGAGACACATTTATAAACCTCAAAATAATCATTCTGAGTGAAGAAAATTAGTAAAAGATTAAATAACTTGTTGTTTCGTTTATATAAAAGTATAGAAACTACAAATGACAGAGATAGAATGGTAAGTCATTAGCTGTGGACTACAGATGGAATCAGTAAATAATGTGCTAAAAAGAGGCAGAGGCTAACTTTGGTGTATATTTTGATATTCTCAATTATGGTGATGGATTGTTTGGTGTTTCAGAATTGTATATTTGTAAAAATCCATTAAAACATACCCCCCTTATATATAATTTATTGTGCATAAATGCAAGCCAATAAATATGTAGGAAAAATGTTATAAAAACTATGTGTCCATTTTAATTTGCTATTAAATGACCATAGCAAAAGAATTGTTGTTGTTAGTTGCCGTCGAGTTGGTATCTGACTCATAGCGACCCTCACAGGGTTTTCAATGGCTGACTATTTCGGGATTGCCTTGGGAGTGGATTGCCAGGTCCTTCTCCCATTTTTGCGGTGCTGGGAATTGAACTCAGGACCTCAGAGACTGCAACGCAGCGCTCTACCCACTGAGCCAAATCCCAGCCCAGCAAAAGAATAATATATCAAAAATTTCAATTATGAGGATTTATATGTAAAAGAAATGTAATTGCTATCCGATAACCATTTGAAATAGAAATTATTGGTTTACTCAACATTCTTTATTTAAATTTATTCACATTTACCTTTTGTGAGTTTTACAATCACAATTACATATTTGAACCTTTTAATTTATGTTATTTTATAGTATTTCTTTGTCCTACTATGTTACTTATGGAGAGTATTAATCTTTAGTCCCTCTTATTAAAAAAGCATCTTCCAAATTTTGTTCTTGTTTTTGTTAGGTGCCATTGAGTTGACTCTGACTCAAAGCAACCCTGTATACAACAGATGAAAACATTCCCCAACAGTGTACCATGCCTGGCACTATTATCAGTGCTTCTTTGTTATTCATAGGATTTTCAATGGTAGATTGTTTCAGAAGTGGATTGCCAGGTCCTTCTTCCTAGCCTGGAGCACCTTGTATTTTCAGATGGTCTCCTATCCAAGGACTAACCAGGCCGACTCTGCTTAGTTTCCAAGAACAATGAGCATCAGTTGCCAGTGTGCTATGGCTGCAGACTTCCAAATTTTATCTATATTATATATACTTTTATATTGTTAAATCTTTTATCATCAAAATCCTAGTCTGTTAAAAAATATTGATATTTTATAGTATGATTTCTTTCTTTGAGAGTATTCTAACAAAAATTATATCCATTCTTATGAAATAATGTCCAAATATGGCTTTTTATGATCATCCTATCTTAATATACATCTCACTACTTAAGGTAATCCAGTCCGTTCTCCTATACCTTAAACTTTGGTTTGTATCATGTCCCCCTTTGACCAAGAGAGTACAGCAGAAGTAAAATTAAATTTCCAAGCCTAATCCTCATATATACCATTAACTTTGTCAAACTAGAAAAGATGCAAAAAAACAAACAACAACAAAAAAGAAACCCTATTTTGGAGGCTAAACAAAAGAGAATCTCATTGAGAAAGTTACTGAAACTATCACAGAGATATAAGATATAGAAGGTACCTAACAATCATTAATTTGAGTAAGATAGTTTCTGGACAGAAATTATTAAGTGCAAAATTAACATTTTGTACCTACTGTTATGTAGTAACCCCAAGTTCATCCTGCCAGCAAATGTAATTAAATAAGAATGGTGTGAGGGAAAAGATTAAAATCATTAGTTTAACTGTGAAACATGATCTCTGGGTAATGATCAAAATGAGGATGTTCCTATAAGATTTTCCATCTGTCTGATAAAGTAAAATATGGTACCTTTTGGACACTATTAACCTGGCACAAGAGATTGTAAGAAATTTAATATTTAAGTAGATTACACTTTGATTCATAGCCTAAAATACAAAAGAAACTTTCTCAAAATGATCTGAGTGTTCCTTTAAGTAATAGAATATAAATTGACATATAAAAAATGCAAAATTTTTAAAAAAGGTATATCTACTTAGGCTAAAAAGAAAATATGTAATCCAAAACAAAAAGAGTTCTCTGAAACTTCAATTTTCAGTTAGCAGAAAATAGACTGAAAGTTGATTAAGGGCAAATGCAAAGGATTTCTCAAGGATTCAGAAGAAGAACTCAGAAAGTGGAGACCACAGGACAGAGGTTGGCCTGAAGGTTGTAGGTTATCACTTTCTTCAATCGTACATGACCAATTCAGCCCTTAAGGGCTTGGATTTAGCTCAGTTGGTCGAACACTGCTCTGCAGTCTCTGAGGTCACAAGTTCAATTCCCAGCAATGCAAAAATGGGAGAAGGACGTGGCAATTCACCCTCAAAACAATCCTGAAATAGCTAGCCATTCAAAACCCTGAGGGTCGCTATGGGTTGGAAAGGACTCGATGGCTCTTAACAACAACAACAACACAGGACACAGGTAAAGATCATGAGTCTGCTAGAAACATTTCTAGCCCTTAAAAGAAACATGCATTGCCCTTAAGGATTCCCAATAAACATATGCCTGGATTTTAGAATGCAAAGAACTGCTTACTGCCACCTGCCTTTTATTTTTCTCTTGTTGAATAGAAGTGGCTATTGCAGATTCCCTGTTCTTTCCCAAACATTGTGCTTTTAGTAAATGATTTAGATTTAGAAGATGACTTCTGATTTAGTTTTAGAGTCAGAGTTTATCCTGCCTTTGAATTTGGCTTGGCTTCGTAACTTGCCTTGAACAATAGATTGTGGCAGGGTTGATGTTCAGCCCTCTGCAACTGAAGTTTACATCTTCAGAGAAGTGGCAGTTTCCGCTTGCTGTCACTGTGTGATTGGAGGGCCGTGATAGAGGGAGACTCTAGGGGATTAGAGACCATCCTGAATTTTACAGCCCCAATTGATTTCTTACCTAGTGTAACTAGATAAGTGACCTTAATTAATCCAAAGATAACCAGTCAGCACACAGAATTACAGAAAATTGAAGAAGCCCTGTTCTTGTAAGCATCTAAATTTTGAGGTGATTTTACAGCTCAGAGATTGACAACTACAACACTTGAAACAGAAAAAACTTTGTTATCTTCTGTATCTTATACTTAGTGTTTCTTTCACTTTATTTTTCCTTTCCATTGTTTTTTCTCCTCTTTACTATTTTCTTTGTACCCTCTTAAATTTATCTTCTTTCTTTCCTCCTTTTTTCCTTCATTTCTGTTTTACTGTATAATACATTTTTTAAGTCTCAAAGCCATTATGCCTAGACTGACACTATTTTTGACAGGACACACCTATACATAAATAAGTTTTATATGTAAACATGGACTCTTCCCTTGACTAAACATTTCTCAGTCTTCAGAGCCTTCCTCTGGGCTAGATCTTATCCTTAACCTTCCATCCTGGCCAACCGAGGCCAGTTTTTGCAAAGAATCTTGTTATTTTATCATAATTCCCCCAATTGGATCTCTAATTGAGTGAATCATCGTTCATTGCTGGTGGTTAAGCCTTTGGCCTATATGTAACAAAAATCCTTTCTAGCTAGTCTAGCAGGAGTCCTTCTACTCTTGATGTTGTTGCTAGGTGCCATCAAGTTAGCTCTGACTCATAGCAACCCTCATAGTGTCTTCTATGGCTGTTTGTTTTGGGGTTGCTTTGGGAGTGGATTGCCATGTCCTTCCATTTTCATAGTGCTAGAGATGAAACCCAGGGCCTCAGAGAGCACAGAGTGGCAATCTACTAACTGAGCTAACCCCCAGCCCATACACACACACAGTCACACTCACACACACACACACACACATACATACATACCCCCCCCACACACACACACACATATGTGTATACACATTGGGAGAAGGACCCGGCAACCCACAACCCACTCCCAAAAAATATCAATCCACCATTGAAAACCCTATGAATAGCAGAGAAACACTGACAATGATGTTTTGCCTGTCATACATAGGGTCGCTATTTAAAAATTAATTGAAATTCTAAGGCCCTTGTTTATAAATTAATATCAATATTGTGCTTCATTTTGGATATTTAGTTAGTTAGTTAGTTTCTATGAGACAGGATCTCACTGTGTAGCTTGGGCTTGCCTGGAATTCCCATTGCTCCTCCTGCCTGAACTTCCTAAGTTGGGATATCAGGCATATGTCACCATACTTCGCTTCATTTTTGGCTTTATCTTACATTTACTAATGTTGAAATTCATATATTTAAGAAATACTGGATGTTTGTTTTCTTTCAAATTCCTAAAAGTTTGGAGAGATAATAAGTTATAAATTAGTTACCTGATTCACCTTTGTAATTCCTTCGTCTTTCTCTCCTCTCTCCTTTTTCCCCTTTCCCAACTCCATATATATATATATATATATATATATATATATATATATATATATATGTATGTATATGCAAGATGAAAAAATATCTATGCACTTTAATAAATGATGATATTTTAATTTTCTAATAATATATTACTCTTTGAATTATTTATGGCCCAGAAGTCTGTTTTAGTAATGAACCACTCTTGCATAATGTTTTTTGTTTCATCCTTGGTGTGACTTGAAGATATATTCTTCATATTTGCATATGCCCAGTAAAACTAAAAATGTAATCCAATGCAACATTTATTATGAAGAAGATTTAAAACATTTACTGATGAAGATCAAAGAACATAGCCCTCTGTATCGATTGCGACTAAACATCAACAAAAAAAAAATCCTTACAACTGGGTCAGTACACAACTTCACAATAAATGGAGAAAAATTGAGGTTTTCTGTGATTTTGCTTAACTTGGTTCTACAATCAACACCCATGGATGTAGCAGTCAAGGAATCAAAAGACACATTGCTTTGGGAAAAGCTGTGGCAAAAGATCTCTTTAGAGTACTGAAAAGTAAAGATGTCACATTGAAGAGAAAGGTATACCTGATTTATGCCATGGTATCTTCAGTCGCATCATATGATTGTGAAAGCTGGAAATTGAACAAGGGAGACAGGAGAAGAATTGATGTTTTTGAATTATGGTGCTGGAGATGATTAATCAATACACCACAGACTGCCAAAAGAACCAACAGATCTGTCCTAGAAGTGCAACTAGAGTGCTCCTTTGAATCAAGCATGACTAGTCTGTGTCTTATGTATTTTGGACATGTAGCCAGGAGGGACTAATCCCTGGAGAAAGACATTATGTTTGGGAAAGTGGCAGGTCCAACAAAAAAAAAGGAAAACCCTCAACTAGATGGATTGATAAAATGGTGTGCCTGGCACAGAACCTTGGAGTGGTTCGTTCCATTGTACATAGGGTCACTATGTACAATAGTGGATGGCACCTTAACAACAACAACAACAAAACATGCAACATTTTATTAAAGTAAATTACATTATTTGTCAATACCTATAAACTGTCTACATTAATAAATAAACTTTCTTATGGATTTTTATTTTCTTCCCAGGGTAATGATCAGTATTTTACACAACTTTAATTTCAAACCAAAGTTAGTGTATTCTTGGTTCATAGAAAATTGGTATGTTCCTTTATTATTTACCTACAATCAGTTTTGTTCTTGGAGTGAAAAAGAATAAGCAATGATGATGATTTTTATGTACTATACAGAGAGAACTTTAAATGATGCCGTCATGAACAATGTCATTGTATTGTAAGATAGATTTACTGTGCTGTTAGAGAGAACACTTATAACACAAGACAAATATATAATTTTTGAGAATTGACTTATGTTCCTCATTGTTTATTATATGTTGAAAATTTACAGTGCTGCTTTTTCTTTTGATAAAATATTGAACAAGTTCATTCTGAAAACATTGGGTGGGAGATATTTTGAATTTCTAAAAGTGCTGAAAGAAAGGCTAATTTGGTAAAATGCCAGGTCTGTTTCCACTTATGATGGGTAGACTGAGTCCCCACATGAGGAAGGGTACCTTTAGAAGGCATCAGAGGGAAAATCCACCGAGAGGGGAAAAGTACCTCAAAGCCTTTAAAGGGAAAGCCCACTGAGAGGGAAAGAGTACCTCAAAAAAAAAGGTCTCTTCATGGAAAGGGACTTGGAATATTGCCTTTTCTTTTTCCTAAATTTGAATTGGTCACTGTTTTCTTTATATAGTAAATTTCTGGGAAGTACTAATGAAAAACAAGTAATAAGTGTAAATATATAATCTTCTGACTCCGTGAGCAGTGCTCATTCAGATTGGGAGCTAAAAAAAAGCCTCCTTAGCAGGCTTACAATAAAAGAATTCTTGAATGACTTCCAACAGCATGAACTCCTTGAGTTAACACAAACCAAAGTTTCTATACCAATTGTCCTCCAGCAAGCAAAACAATCTGGTAAGTTAGAATGCCCATTTTTCATATTGTGGACTCAATAGGGTGACATCTTAATAATAAACTGCCCCTAGTTTCCACTTTTGGGAGAAGGACCTGGCGACCCCCTCCCAAAAATCAATCTGCCATTGAAAACCCTATGAACAGCAGAGAAGCACTGACAGTAGTGTTTCCCCTGTTGTAAGAGGGTCGCTATGAGTCGGATACTGACTCAATGGCACCTAACAAAAACAACAAGTTTTCACTTAAAAACAGAGTAGTTAATATTAGTTAAACTACCCCAGTATAATTTGTCATTGATAAAACACCTAAGGAATAACAGACCTCCCTGATGTTTGTTACCTAGAGACAGTAAAGTTTATGCTCTGAGTTGTGGGTTCTTGTATGTGTTCTGGGCTATGGGCTATTGTGATCAATATGTGTTTGTGAAGCCTGTTTCTGTGGGATACCATGCGTGCTGTTCTTACTGCTTGCATAACCTAAGTTTAAAAAACTGTATAAAAGGCTGGACTATCTGGGAAATAAATGGAACAGGTCCACACTGCCTCCAAGCTGCTGTGTTTGCTGTTACCCACCGCCGACTCCTCATCTGCCTTCAGGAGACCCTGCATTCAATCTAGGCTGCAGCTGGACTGTGGCAGCAAAACAGTATAGAAAAATAAAATGACCTTAACCATTTTAGCTAAATCTAGAGATAGCAAACATATTATGTCACTGTGGCCTTATTTCTGTTTATGTGTGAAGCTGAAAATGAAGCGGTATATTGATCAGACTACTGAATAGAAGACATGCTAAAATCCTGTGGGCTGATGTAATAGTATAATGAACATTCAAGGTTCAAAACACATTATAATGTTCTTGGAAAATTCTTCCTACCATAGAATATATTTTAGAGTAATGTTTTCATAGGTTTTTCAAGTTGTTATAATAAAATAACATAAATTGATTGGCTTCCAAACAACAGAAATTCACTTCTCACAGTACAGGATTTTGGGATGTCCAAGCTGAAGTTGTCAATTAACTTGCTATCTGCTAAATTCTCTTTCTTCATGGATGGTGACTTCTGTCTGTATCCTTAGATGGTGGAAGGGGAAGGTAGGCTCTCTTGTTGTTGTTGTTAGGTGCAGTCAAGTTGATATCTGACTCATAGCGACCCTTATAGGGTTTTCAATGGCTGACTGTTTCAGGATTGCCTTGGGAGTGGATTGCCAAGCCCTTCTCCCATTTTTGTGGTGCTGGGAATTGAACCCGGAACCTCAGAGACTGCAGCGTAGCGCTCTACCAACTGAGCTAAATCCCAGCCCAGGCTCTCTAGATGCTCCTATATATGAGTCCTATTCTCATTCATGACAACTCCATTCTCTTGACCTAATCATCTTCTAAACTCCTCACCTAGTAATACTATTGTACTGGAAGAAAGATTAGAACATATAGACTTTGGAAGGACACAAACATCCAGGCAATATCTTCTTTGTAATTTTTAAAAATTTATTATGCAAATACTTTGGATATAACAAAAAGTGGCAAGGTCATTTCTAATATTCAAATATATAACAAGAAAAATGAACAAATATACTCATTTACCATTCAAA
>VMDO01043254.1:0-10030 GCA_007922755.1 Pedetes capensis
CTGCTTATACAATATTATAGAAGTTTTAGGGTATTTAAATAACACAAAAATATTTCTGTGAGCTTAAAGGAAAACTCCTGGGTCAGGCATGGACACAATTGACAATTAAATTGCAAGAAGTACTGCTTAGGCACAGCATGCAGCTGTTAGTGTATTTGAGTCTAATTATGTATTTATAGGTTTATAGGTTTATGCATATGTTTATATAGGTTATATATATGTTATAGGTTTATAGGTATATGTATTTATAGGTTTATATTTCATGTTGTTGTTGTTGTTGTTAGGTGCCGTCGAGTCGGTATCTGACTCATAGCGACCCTCAGAGGATTTTCAATGGCAGACTAGACTGTTTCGGGATTGCCTTGGGAGTGGATTGCCAGGCCCTTCTCCCATTTTTGCGGTGCTGGGAATCGAACTCAGGACCTCAGAGACTGCAGCGCAGCGCTCTACCAACTGAGCTAAATCCCAGCCCCCTATTTCATGTTAAAAATTCCTTATCTATCCTGTGAGTTAGTCTTTATGTTACCATGTCTGTGCTAAAATAGCAAATACTTATCTAGGGGTTACTGAAAGTGCATTTTAAAGTTTTAGTTAACATCTTAGATGAGGTGAATTTTAGTAAAGAAAATCACTGTCTGTAATGAAACATAGACCGCATCCTATCAGTAGAAGGTCTTAATGGCAATAACTGAGGTTCCTAAGAAGATGGAATTTTGCCTCTAGACTGCACCATGAACTCCTGACTGAATTTCCAGTCTAAAATACAGATTTTAGACTTACTAGACTCCACAATTATCTAAGCTAGTATCTTAAGATCAATTAATTAATATTCATATTGTTTGCAAAAATATTACATATCATATGTAAATAATGCACTATAAATCATGTAATCTATACCTTATTGTGTTTGGAATATGTTTATTTCCCATTGATTCTGTTTCCCTGGAAAACCAAGAATGGTAAGCATGCCCAGGAAATACAGGGACTAAGAAAGTAAAAGTATTGATTGTCATAGGATATTCCAGTTCTTTTAGGATATAAAAATATTTCAGTTTTCAATGTGATTTTGTTATATCAAAGTCTTAACAGTCTATGACTATGTTAGAGTTTTTATGAGTAACACTTGTGAAGTATGAGATTTTAGAATAAAATACTTCTTTCACAAGAAACTAACTCAAAAATAAGAAACTAGCTCTAAAAGAGACAAAACAAAACTAAACTAAACATCTTTTATTCAATGTATGTGCTTGTGATGGTATAAATCAAGTATAAGTAATTGATTTTTTTTTATCATTAAAATCATTCATTAGTATTTCACATTGGTATATACAACATAATCTCATGCATGATTTTCTTAAGTTTTCAATTTGGAAATTATCATTGTCCCAGTCAAGAATCTGGTGAAGCACACTCATCATCCTGAAAGCTGACATACAAAAATTTCCAAATATAATTAAAAACTCTCTGTACAAGGATAATTTTCTTACTAGATGTTGGGCTCAGTGCATGCAATACAGAGTATTGAGATGTTTGCACCTGAATGTTAGTACTCTGAAAGTGGCTATCAACAATGTTCTTCTACTAGCAGAAAATGACAACTAAATTAATTATAAAACAGTAAATCATGAATAAGTACCAAAGTTATCATGATATATGCTGAAAAATATGCAGAAGAAGTTTGTTTTAGGGAGCCCCTGACACCGTGCCTCAGTGACACTGTTGTATTCTTACCATGCAAAAGATAGAATGAAAAATTTCTCCTGAGTAGGGAGCTTACAGTACTGTTATCCAGAAAAATTAGCAACTTGTAGATATTACTACAAAGTGTTGAAGGGTACCAAGAATTAGAATTTAGTCACTTCTAAGTAAATAAATGTCAGGTCCAGTAAGGTTCCTCATTGATTCTATTGGTATCTGTAATCATAAACACTGTGATGGCTAATCTTGATTGTGAACTTGATTGGATTGAGAAATACATAAAAAAAATTAGTAAAGTACACTGTGTGTACTAAGTGTGACTGCAGTTCTCTCTGTTACTGTGTCTGCAAAGATGATTAGCATAATAACTGAGCAGGGAAAAACCCACTATGAAAGTGGGTGGCACTGTCCAACAGATTGGAGTTCCACAGGAAAGAAAGTGTGGAAGAAAGAGGAAGTCACTCAAAACATACAAGCTTCATTCTTCCTGATCAAGTGCATTTATTACTGCTGCCCTTACCCATGGACATCAGACTCCAGCTTCTTCAATCTCTTAATTCAGCCTCATTCCAGTAACTCCTTAGGAAGATTCCAGGCCTTCAGACACTGACTGAGGCTGCATCATTGGTACCCTTTGTTCCAAGGCTTCTAGGTTTCAGACTGAGCAACTATCAGGTTCTCTAGCTCTATGATATGCAAAAGATAATTGTTGGACTATCTAGCTTCCATGGGGCTGGGATTTAGCTCAGTTGGTAGAGTGCTGTGCTGCAGTCTCTGAGGTCCTGAGTTCAATTCCCAGCACCTCAAAAATGGGAGAAGGACCTGGCAATCCACTCCCAAGGAAATTCCGAAACAGCCATTGAAAACCCTATGAGGGTCGCTATGAGTCAGATACTGACTCGACAGCACCTAACAACAACATCTAGCTTCCAATCGTGTATACTAATCTAATAAAGTTCATTTTACCTTTTGACTTGAGGAACAAAGCCTGCCTCTGGCATGCACCTCCAGAGGAAGTCCTACCCCGTTGTAATGAGCCTCCAGAGGAAGTTCCCTTCTGGTACCTACTTCCGGGTGAAGTCCTTCCCCCTTTTGGGGAATTTCCAGAGAAAGTTCCTTTTTAGATCTTACTTCAGGAGGAAGCCCCTCCCTCTTTTGAATTTACTCCCTCTCCTCTACCTTCAAGAACTTCTGGTCCTCTCATTCAGTTTGTTGGTGGCTGAGCTGGAGTGTACTTCCAGCTTTCCTCTCCCTCAGAGGGCTATCCTTCCCTACTTGCCAAAGCTAAGTCGTTTAGCCCTTGAATTAACTTTTCTATTTTCTCCTTTCTCCCACATTTTTCCCCTTTTATCCCACTGGCCACTCAAATCTTTATCTCCTTTAGTCAAGGGGCTAGTTTCTTTATACCTTCCCCGAAAAGGGAGGTTAGTTTCTTTACTTCTTCCCAAAAGCAGGAGGTTTGTCTTAGTCAATTTTAGCCCTTTAAGTTGGAGTTGGGCCTGGAGACACCACAGTTGCAGGTCCTTCTGATGTGTTGAACAATTACCCATATTTATTTTAGCTAGCTGGGCATAAAGCCTGGGGATTTGATCCCTGATAGGGATGAGAATGTGAGGCTTCTTGGCCCACCAATCCAACCTGTCTGCTGGGTCCCTGATAGGGGGTCCCAATTTTATCCATGGGTCCCTGATGGGGAATGCCAACCATGTATGCCTTATTCCTTAGACTCCTTCAGAGAGGCACCTCCTTTTTTTTTTTTTATTAAGTCGACTTATTATCTGGGGTCCTTCAAAGAGTCCCCTTACTATCTGCCATGTCTCAGGTTCTTCAGAGTCCCCTTTACTGCCTAGTGTCCTCCAATGAGCTTCCTCTTGCATGCTAAGTGATTACTCTGATGTTGGGTACAATCAAGACGCTGCTTACTGATGGTGCTTCAGAAAGCTTGCCACCAGATATTTGGTGTGCCAACCTGTCGCTGGGTTCAGATGAGCTGAATTAATGTAGGGAAATTTGGAGCACCACACCAAACCAGACAGATGCAGGGAATTTTGCCTAAACCTTGACCAGTAATGAAAAAGGGGAAATTTGATTTAAAACCTTGGACTGAAATGAGTCCCTGGTCTGTGATGTTCATGAAGTCCCTGTTCAGGTGCCAGTTGTTGGGGGCGTTGTTTTTCTCTGGGCCCTGGAGGCGAAACTCCCCACAAGATGGAGACCAGAGACCCACTACTCTCGAATTGGTCTGATGACAGATACACCACACTCCAGGAGGCTGGACGGATAGCAACAGCTCAGTTTTATTTCTCTGACAGATGTTGTACTTAGTGATGTTATTCCTGAACAGCTCTGGGGATAACAGCTCAGTGTTACAGCTTTGTTGACCATGGCCCACCATTTAGTATTGCAGCTCCAGCTCTGTAGATCCGATCAGCCCTCAGTTCAGCTCTTGCATGCCATGCTTAAAAGCATTTGGTTAGCCAATCAGGGGCTAGGGTGTCTCTGATTGGAGAATAGGGTGGAACCAATCAGGTGTCATTTTGCCATAGGGCATAACCAATCAGGGATGCCAGATGACTGGACATTCAGGAGATATGGGGTGGCTAGGGCATAACCTATCAGGTGACTTATTCAAATGGAGTAAAAGGGAGTAATCTATCAAACGGCTAGAGAGTGGAGGAGGGACATGCCCAGACTGCATTGAGTAGGGGCCATCTTGCCTTAAACTTGTGGGCTCAACCCCAAAAATCTTGAGCCAGTTGTGCCAATGGCAACCTGTTAGGGACCATTTTAGCCATTAGGCAGGAGACCTCCCTTGAAAGGTTGAGGGTTCAGGTCCCTACAAGGTTGGGGGGTGATGATCAGAGGTCCACCTCTGTTGGCCCCCAAGTTCTGTCCTGTTGGCCCCTCAGTGACTATGCCTGTCTTAGGTTGTTCCTCCTGTGAGGAATCTTACCCATCTTTGGCTAACCTGGAGTCAAACAGGGTGACATGAGGTCAGGATTTGATGTGGGCTAGATAAGTTTTGAGCCAAGCAGCTTTAGAGTCATGCCCTTTCCCTTCCTCTCCAGGCTGCATTCTTACACATAATATATATAAATATATATCTATATATATGCAGTTTACATATAAATATATATAAGTGTATATAAATATACAAATATGTAAGTATACTTATATATGAATATATAAATATATTGTATTTATATATACAAATATACATATATATATATATGTATTCCATTGATTCTCTTCCTCTAGAAGTCCCTGACTAATAAACCACCATTTATTCACTGCCTGTCATTGAAAAAAAGTGATCACCTGTAACAAATGGGAATTTTTATCTCCATATTCCAGTTTTAAAGAATCTGAAGGAGAGAGAAAATTATTTTTCCCAAGTTACTCACACAACTGCCATATGTCACAAATGTAGTGTAAAATCATGGTTTAAGGGTGATGCTTGAATTATTTTTCATGTTGCATGCACATATTTTATGGCACAAAAGTAAAGAGTTTATCTGATTTTATGTTCTCCTCCCCTTTTTTTACAATATCCTTATTAAAATGATAAAATCTTGGAACTGCATTATCACACAAGGCTAAGGATTAGTGCTCTCCGTGGCCCTGGGTTTGCTCCCAAGCACTGAAAAAATGGGAGGATCTAGAAACTCACTCCCAAAAAACAATCTGGAAACAATCAGTCATAGAAAATCCTGTGAGTAACAGAGAAGCACTGACATAGTGCCTGGCATAGCTGACTGTCAGGCAGTGTTTCATATTTGTTCTGCACAGAGTCGCTGGGAGTCAGATCCTAGTTGATAGCACCTAACAACAACAGTATCCCAACATTTTTCATTATGTCAAATCTTTCCAAAAGTGTTTTAAATTGAAAAGATACTCTTCTGGGGGTTTAGATGTCCTAATGTAAACTGGAAATACAGAATCCAGAGAATCTAAAATGGGAGATAAAACTCAATGGGCCAAAGTCAATGGAACAAATCAAGTTCAGACACCCATTTGTATATGTATAGACATATGTTTTTAGTATGCATCCTTTACAAAAGCAGACATCAGTCTACATTTAGCATTTTGCTCAATTTGACAAAACTTGCTCTTGGGAAGAGGATAGCCAAGGGTTAGAGCAATGGCTAAATAGTTCAGAGATCACCAACTATTCACCCTGGGTGTGGTAGATAAACTCAAGGTAAATTTTCAAAAACAAATGCAGTAGCCTTTGAATCCTGTATTAAGAGACATTAGAAAATGTCAGGAAAAGAAAATAGAGAATGCTATATTCTTCAGTTTCCTCAATTTAGATGTTCCAGGTCAAATAATTCCCATTTTCAGGGCTACTCTGTAGAGCATGACCAAGTCTCTAAAAAGCCTCTGAGGATATACTAAAGTTTTATCACTGGCCTTCAGGAATAGAATCCCTTCTGACAAGGCACATGTGTGTATGTAAGTCTAAGATTATAGAGTCCTGTTCTAAATAGAGGGCAATTAACTGAAATATCAACTGAGAATAACATGCACAAAAATGTTTCATATTTGAATTTTTCAATGAAGGCCGACAAAAATATTTCTATCCACTATAAAAATGAATAATAATGTAAAAATGAATTTCAGTTAATTTAATGTAGAGAACCATATTCATGAAAAATTATTAGTGGGACTTGCCTAGACAGAGAACATAAAGAATTAAATACCAAACTCTCATTTTTATTCCTGTTTTTTAGTATCAACAAAGAATTAAGAAATGTAAGATTCTGATTCTGCTTACTCAACCTTAATCCCAGAGTTAACCACATATACTGGAATCGATAGCACCTAACAACAAACAAATATATATACCTATTAGTGGGTGATATGAGATACATTGAAAGAAGTAATGATTATCTTTAGAGGCAGGACCTCAAAGTCTTCACTTGCATTTCTATAGGCTTCAGAATAGGGGAGGAGAAGCATTGCTCCAATCTCTTAGCTTAC
The DNA here is from genome assembly GCA_007922755.1 of Pedetes capensis. NCBI lineage: Eukaryota > Metazoa > Chordata > Mammalia > Rodentia > Pedetidae > Pedetes > Pedetes capensis. Next base: position 6,682 of record VMDO01043254.1, read on the forward strand.
CTTTATTGAAATTAAACTGATGATTTCAAAAGGCAGCTCCAGAGGACAAAAACAAATATTATAATGACATATGCAATGGGGATAGAAAACCAAAAGGGAAGGACATGCTCTGTGTTTCCCAGGCTTAAGGAATTGAAGGAAAAAAAAGAAGCCTTGAATGGCAATAGTGAATGACTCCACAGGAAAAACATTAAATGATTCAGGAAACATCAAAGAAGATGGAAGGAATACATAGAGTCATTTTACAAAAAATAATTTGTAGATGACCAGCCATATCAGGAATTTGTATATGAAGAGGAACTATGGCATTGAAGGATGAAGTGGAAGTTGCCTTGAAGGAATTGATGAAACAAAAGGCTCCAGGAATTGGTGGAATACCAATAGAGATGTTTCAACAAACAGATGCAGCACTGGAGGTGCTAACATGTTTATGCCAACAGATTTGGAAAACAGCTGCCTGGCTAACTGACTGAAAAAGATCCATATTTGTGCCTATTCCCCAAAAAGGGGATCCAACTGAATGTGGATACTATCAAACAATATTGATAATATCATACACAAGCAAAATTTTACTAAAGATCATTCCAAATTGACTGCAGCAGTATACAGATAGGGAACTGCTGGAAAATCAGGCCTGATTCAGAAGTGGGTGGGGAACCAGGGACATCATTGCTGATGTCAGGTGGATATTAGCTGAAAGCAGAGAATATTAGAAAGATGTCTATCTGTGTTTTATTGACTATGCAAAGGCATTTGACTGTATGAATCACAACAAATTATGGATAACACTTTGAAAAATGGGAATACCAGAGCACCTAATTGTACTCACAAGGAATCTGTACATGAACCAAGAGGCAGTTGTTCAAATAGAAAAAGAAAACACTGGCTGGTTTAAAATTGAGGAAGATGCATGCCAGGGCTGTAAGCTTTCACCATATTCCTTCAATTTATATGCTGAAAAAATAATCCAAGAAGCTGGACTTTATGAGGAAGAACATGGCATCAGGATTGGAGAAAGATTCATTATCAACCTGCCTTATGCAGATGACACAACTCTGCTTGCTGAAAGTAAGAGGACTTAAAATATTTACTGATGAAGATCAAAGAACATAGCCTTCAGTATGGATTGCAACTCAACATCAACAAAACGAAAATAGTCACAACTGGGATAGTATGCAACCTCACAATAAACAGAGAAAAGATTGAGGTTGTCCATGATTTTGCTTTACTTTGTTCTACAATTAATACCTGTGGAATCATCAGTGAAGAAATCAAAAGATGCATTGCTTTGAGAAAAGCTGTGGCAAAAGATCTCTTTAGAGTATTAGAAGTAAAGATATCACATTGAAGATGAAAACGCACCTGACTCATGCCATGGTATTTTCAGTAGCATCATATGATTATGAAAGGTGGACATTGAACAAAGGAGACAGGAGAAAAATTGAGGCTTTTGAATTATGGTGCTGGAGACAATTAATGAATATCCCATGGACTGCCACAAGAACCAAGAGATGTGTCCTAGAAGATGTACAATCAGAGTGCTCTTTGGAAGGAGGAATGGCCAGACTGTGTCTTACATATTTCAGACATGTAGTCCGGAGGGACCAATCCCTGGAGAAAGACATCATGTTTGGGAGACTGGCAGGTCAAGGAAAAAAAAAAAAACCTCCACCAGATGGATTGACACAGTTTCTGTCACTATAGGCTTAAACACAAATCAGATTGTGTGACTGGCACAGAATAGGGGAGTGTTTTGTTCCACTGTACATAGGGTCGCCATGAGTTCAACTTGACTCAAAGGCATCTAACAACAACAACAAGCACAGTACCCTGTAATAGGACACTATATTTTTGCTAATTAACACTTATTAATTTATTTGTATTTTATATTTAAATTTTTCAAGTTAAATATTCTCTATTACCTAATATCCAAGTTTTATTTCTATTATGTTTCAGTGAAATTCCAATTAGATTGTACTCTATGTGTGTGGTACAAATTAATAAATTCCTCTAGCAAAATTCTGCATAAAGTTAAAAGTAATTTATGCTACATTTTGCCTTTTCAATTTTTTCTGACAATATATAAATCATTAAATTCAGTGTCTAATAAGTTAAAAAGGAAAACAGTAGGAAACCACTCAGGACAGAACATAACTTGTTGATTAGAAGTAATTATTTTTAAATTAGTCACAGGTGACATCCACAGTCACCCTCTTTATTATCTTAGTCTATGACTTAAGAATTTGAATTCAGAAAGAGTTGGGCTCTTCACTGAAAATGAGGTTATGAATTTAGTTGTTCTTATCATTTTCTTGGAAATAATTCACTTGATAGACTTTCACATTTTGAAAATACAAAGATTTAACAGCACAAAGAAGAAGGAAACCATGTGAAATGTAACCATAAATTAAAATTCAAATCTCTTTTGTTCTGGAGAAAATTTATCTTTGCAGTATTTTGAGAACTCCTCATGTTGAAAAATAAAATGAATGAAAGATATCTAGCCAACATCCTTTGTATCAAAGGTAAATGAACTGGGGAAGGTAATCTGTTGAACAGTTGTGGGTATGTTATCCATGGTCAGATTTAAACTAAGTTCATAGAAGCAGTGTTATTAACATGCATTTATAATCAATTGGTTATCCACAGAAGTCTCAAGAACACTCAATGAGGGAAATAGAGCTTCAATAAATGGTGCTGGGAAATCTGGATGTTTTCATGCAAAAGAATGAAATGGGATCCTTATGTCAGCAATATCAACTCAAAATGTATTAAAACTTGAAGACTGTAAAAATACAAGAAGAAAACATACAGTAAAAACTATTTGATTTGGGAGAATGATTTTTTGGAGATAACCCTGAAAGCACAGCTAATTAAAGCAAAAGTAGATAAACGGGATGTTGTTTACACGCCATCAAATGAGATCCAACTCATGGTAAAACTGAGAACAACAGAAATAAATATCATCTGACACTGTGCATGCAAGTACCAGAGAGAGAGGGAAAGAGAGAGAGAGAGAGAGATTGCATAAGCAGATATTTCATCCATTTACAAGCCAAGAAGATTCAATCCATCATATATATTCTCATTGTTTTTACGTAAATGAAATAAAAATCATTTGTATATTTACAAAAATTAGGAAACTACAACTAGGAGGCACATGCCTAGTATAAACTCATCCAGAGACAAGGGCCAGGGCACACCTCTTCTGAGATAATCACATTTCAAAGAGATGATTTCAAGGCCACTAATAATGACATTCTTGGTATGTCAAATGTTCAAATACGCAAGACTCATGGATATATATATATATATATGTGTGTGTGTATATATGTGTCCATATATATTT
>VMDO01043255.1:0-10028 GCA_007922755.1 Pedetes capensis
TCCTCTATGTTTCCCCCCTCCCCCCTTCCTATCTAAGTTTCCCATCCAAGTCTTCTCTATCTTTTACTATATAGTATTTTTCTATATGTCCTTGGGTTCCATTTCTGTTTAAGATAGAAACTTTTCCTGTAGTGGTCTTTGTTTCCCTATTTTTTATATACTTAAAGCCATTTGCAGATTTTTGGTTTTTGCCATGCTCCTTCGGGTCTAGTTAAATAACTGGTTACAGTTTGTGTTATACCTCAGAATATATAGACAGTGTTAACAGAGAGCTGCCTTTAAAAATAGTTATGGTGAAATATGCATAACATGAAATTTCCCATCTTAACTATATCTACACTGGGCCAATATAATAGCCGCTAGTGATGTGGCCTTTTTTTTTTTTTTAAATCAGATCATCTGCCTCTTGAACTTTAGGATTATAGGCTGGGCCACAATGCCTAGCTACTGTAAGGCTCTTGAACTCTTCGAATGCAGCTTAGTGAGGAACTGAACTTTTACTTATATTTAATTTTAATTATTTTAAATTTATATAGCCACTGTACAGGAAGATTTGTTGTTGTTGTTAGATGCCATCAAATTGGGTCTGACTCATGGAGACCCTGTGTACCACTGATAAAACATTATCCAACACTGTGCTGTGCCCAGTACTATGTCATTACTTCTCTGCCATTCATAGGGTTTTCAGTGGCTGAGTGTTTTTTGGGAGTGGGTTGCCAGGTCCTTCTCCCGTAAAAGATGATTAGTGTTTTTTTTTTTATTTAAATTTAAATTTTATTATATTATTATTATTATTATTATTTGTGGTGCTGGGGTTGGAACTAAGGCCCTTGTACATGCTAGGCAAGTGCTCTACCACTAAGTTACATCCCCAGCCCTAGCAAATTTTTAAGTACTCGATGAGGCATTATAACTATAGGGTAGCTGGTGGGCAGTGCTCTGATACCTCCAATAGAGTCAGAGCTTACGACTATGGTAAACTAGGATTACATTTTCTCATAGAAATAGCAATAAAATTCTGGTTGTATGTGTTATCATCAATATTCATTCTGTTCTTCCAGCCAGCAGAGTAGGCTACATGAGATTTTTTTTTTTAGGGTGGTCTGAAAACCTAATCACTCTATATATACAATTGTTTTTATGATAAAATTTTCATTCATATTCTAAACCAGTTGATTTACCATCTTTGGACTTGCATCTCCTTGAACAGATTTGCTTTGTTTTATTTCTTCTGAATACCCTCCACAGGGGATTATAACATATTGCATATAAGGCTTGTTGCATGTTGACTCTTTGACTGTTGTGTCAGAGAGATTTTCATCAGTGATGGTTTAGATAGGTGTTCTATATCCTGACCAGTCAGAGAATGTTTTTATTCTGCTGGTCATGAGTTGACAATTTATATATTTCCTTTGCTCTGCTCTGATTTCTAATCAGTCACCCATACCACATCCTCTTAGGATCATAAATACTAGAAATACATTTTCTCCTGGAGTCCATGGCAGTTGACCTGCCTGTAAGCATACAATTTCTTGATGAAATGAGCATCTCCTGTAGTTTTCATTTATTCATAATGGTATATTCCCAGTAATGGTGAAGTAGTCTGATTCTGGGGACCACTGGTGGTCTGTTCATCGCTTGAATAATTTTGCTGTTCCTAATGATGCTGTTGCCTGCAGCTCTAGCCCTGTGGCATCCGATCCCGTCAGATCTCGGAAGCTAAGCAGGGTCGGGCCTGGTTAGTACCTGGATGGGAGACCTCCTGGGAACACCAGAAGCTGTAGGCTTGGGAGAAGGACCTGGCAACCCCCTCCCAAAAATCAATCTGCCATTGAAAACCCAGTGAACAGCAGAGAAGCACTGACAATAGTGTTTCCCCTGTTGTACAGAGGGTCGCTATGAGTCGGATACCAACTCGACGGCACCTAACAACACAACAATGATGCTCTTACTCTTGCTTCATCACTGTTTATTGCTACAATTATTCATATATAATTTTGCCTAGTACCTATTATATAAAGGAGAATTTATTACATATTTCTTTTTATGTAGTTTTCTAGTCCTCACAGGAATCTACAATTTTCTTTCCTCTGAATGAGAAAAGCCATGTCTTGTCCCTGACTATTGTTACTGCTTTGCCAGCTTATTCCATTGCATTGCCAAGATGTGAACAGATCTCAGTGTATTGAACGTGAGTGAGCACTGAGGAGAAGGAACAAGACAGAAGGACTCATGGGCTGTGTGATGCTAGTTGTTTAGAGTAGAGAAGCTGGAAAGCTCTTTGTGTTCTTTATCCTGCTGTATCCCCATGACAAAGTCTCCAGCTCCATCCGGGTCATTGGCCAAGTTCTTGGTACCCATCTTAGTCCATTTGTACCATTATATAGAATACCTGAAATTGGGTAAGTTATAATGAGCAGAAATTTATTTGCTTATAGTTCTGGAGGCTTGAAACTCCCAAGTTAAGCCATTGACATCTAGCAAGTGCTCCCTTGCTACATTATACATATGGGAAGGCAAAAGGGCAACAGAGGGATGAACTGCTTGATATAATGGCATCAATCCCACTCATGAGGGCAGAGCCCACCTGGCCTGATCACCTCTTAAAGGCCATCTCTCAATATTGTTGCAATGGTAATTAAATCTTAACATGAGTTTGGGAGGAGACAGACATTCAAACCATAAGTTGAAGTTACTGCTTCTACAAGCCCTAGAGGGTGTTTGTAATAAAGTCATTCAGACACTAATGTTATATGCCAACCTTTCATCTGAACTTTCGGATAGACAGTAGTATTTAGGCATTAAGACACTTTTCTACTTCAGCACTTTTACACTTACTCTTATTTTTGCCTAGAATTTTGTACACATTCTGCTTCGCATAACTTGTTCTTTTGCAGTTTTCAGTTCCCATCTTAGAAATTGCCTTTTCAAAAAGGCCCTGACTAACCATCGTACTTTAGTCTCCCCTATAATTTTCTATCCTTGCACTTTGTTCAGATTTTTTTTTCAAGAATTAACAACATCCGTGATTATTTTAAAATGTCTGTATTTTATCTTAAGCTTCTTCCACAATTGACCTTTAGGTTTATATGTCCACCTACCTCTTGGATATTTATGCATTAATTTATTCTCAAATATATATTTTTGAGGTTATACAGAAGCCCTCTGAGTTGAGCTTTTTTGTTATTTACAAGTGTTGGTGGAGTATAGAGTAATAAGTCATTTGCGACATCCATTATGCAGTTATTAAATCAGTTTTGTTTACACATTCATCACCTTACATATTTCATAAAACAACATGAACTAAAGTAAAAAATAAAGAAGTGGAAATTTTAATTAACATGCAGTGAGAATCATATGCAATTACGGGATATACTCTCATTGATTTTTTTCCTTCCCCCCTTTTTCATGTATTCATATCCAGTATTCTGTGGTCTTCCTCTCCCTCTTTACCCCTCTGCATTGTTCCCCCTCTCCTTCCCCTCCTGCCCAACCTCTGCTCCCACCTCCCCTCCACTTTCCTGTTGGGTCTGTATTTTCCATTCTTACGTAAGAATGATTGTTCATTTTTATACATGTAAAGAAATTTTTTTCCTTTAAGTTAGATTTAGCTCCCACATATGAGAGAGAAAAATACGATATTTCTCTTTTTGAATGTGGGTTAATTTGCTTAGAGCTGTCATCTCCAGTTCCATCCATTTTGCTGCAAATGACATAATTTCATTTTTCTTTACTTTTGAGTAATATTCCATTATGTATATATACCAATTTTTCAATCCACTCCTCTATCGATGGACATCTTGGTTGATTTCATACCCTTGCAATTGTGAAGAGTGCTGCATTATACATGGAAGTGCAGTTTTCCCTGTGGTATGATACTTATCTTGCCTTGGGTATATTCTCAGGAGTGGTATAGCTGGGTCATATGGCATTTCTATTCTTAGTTTTCTAAGGTGCTTCCACATTGATTTCCAAAGTGGCTGGAATAATTTACAGTCCCACTAGCAGTGTAAAAGGGTTCCTTTTTCTCCGCATCCTTGCCAGCATTTGTTATGACTTGTTAATCTTGGCCATTCTTATTGGAGTGAGAAAGAATCTCAGTGTTGTTTTGCTTTGCATTTCCTTAATGACTAGACATATTGAGCATTTTTTATGTGTTTATTGGTCATTGATATTTCTTCTTTTGAGAACTATCTGTTTTGTTCCATTGCCCATTTATTTATTGGGTTAATTATTTTGGTGTTTGATTTCTTTAGTCCTCTGTACGTTCTAGAAATTAGTCCTCAGTCAGATGTGCAGAATGCAAGGATTTTCTCCCATCCTATGGGGTATCCCTTAACTTTGCTATACAGAAGCTTTTTAGTTTTATGTAATCCCATTTGTTGATTCTTGGTGCAGTCTCCTGGGCATTTGGAATCTTGTTAAGGAAATGCTTGCCACTGCCTATGTTGGAGCCTGTTCCCTGTCTTTTCTTCTAGTAGTTTTAAGTTGAGGTCTCTGATCCAGTTTGAATTGACTCTCAAACAGATTGAGAGATATTGAGTCTATTTTCATTCTTTTGCAAATGGTATCCAGTTTGCCCAGCATCATTTGTTGAAGAGGCTATGATTTCTCCATTGAACATCCTTAGTCCCTTTGTCCAAGATCAGGTGGATGTATTTTTGTGGGTGTATATCTGGATCTTCTGTTCCATTGATCTTTGTGCCTATTTTTATGCTAGTACCAAGCTGATTTTGCTACTATGGCTGTGTAGTATAGTTTGAAGACAGGTAATGTGATGCCTCCTGCACTGCTTTTGCTATTTTAGGATTGTTTTGGCTATTCATGGTCTTTTGTGCTTCCATATGAATTTTAGCCTTTTTTTTTTCTATTTCTGTGAAGTATGACATTGAGATTTTGATGCGGATTACATTAAATCTGTAAATCACTTTTGGTGGTATAGCCATTTTTGCAATATAAATTCTAATTCATGAGGAAGGGAGATCTTTCTATCTTCTAGTATCTTCTGCTACTTTAATATTTTTGAAGTTTGAATATATTGAATATTTTGAATATTGTGGGTGTCTTTAAGGTCTTTGGTAAGATTATTTCCTAAGTGTTAAAATTTTTGGCTATTGTGAAAGAGATTGTTGTTTTGATTTCATTCTCTTCCTGTTCACTTTTGGTATAAAACAAGTCTACTGGTTTTTGAGTGTTAATTTTGTATTCTGTTACTTTGCTGAAGAAGGTGATTAGATCTAAGAGTTTTCTAATGGAATTTTTAGGCTCCTGTAGGGAAAGATCGTGTCATCTGTGACTAGACATAGTTTGAGCTCTTCTTTCCCAATTTGTATTCCTTTTATTTGTTTCTCTTGTCTGATTGCTTTGGCCAGGACTTCAATCATGATATTGAATAAGAGGGGAGAGAGTAAACATCCTTATCCTGTCCTGATCTTAGAAGGGACACTTTTAACTTTTCCCTGTTTAATATGATGTTGCCTGTAGGTTTGTCATATATGGCTTTTATGATGTGGAGAGAAGTTCCCTCTATGCTCAGTTTCTTTAGGACTTTTATCATGATGAGATGTTGAACTTTGTCAAAGGCCTTCTCAGCATCAATGAAGGTGATCATGTGATTTCTGTCTGCAAATCTCTTGATATGTTGACTTATATTGTTTTATATATGTTGAGCCCGACTTGCATCTGGTGAATGAAAGCCCACCTGATAGTGATACTGCAATACATTAAAAAGATCATTGCAGTATTCTACTTGCCAGAATTTTATTGAAGATTTTTACATCAATGTTTATCAGGGAAATTGGTCTGTAGTTTTCTTTCTTTGTAGTGTCCTTATCTGGTTTTGGTTATCAGGGTGATAGTGTCATCATAGAAAATTTTGGAAGTATACTTTCCTTTTCTATTTTATGAAATAATATGAGGAGGATAGGTATTAAGTCTTTTTTAAAAGTTTGATAGAATTCAGCTGTGACCTGGGCTTTCTTGTTGGGAGATTTTTTGTTACTGCCTATATCTTGGTGAAATTGGTCTGTTTAATTTGCTTATGTCTATAGGGTTTAATTTTCGTGGGTCTTAAGTGTTGAGGAATTTATCCATTTCTTCTGTATTTTCATTTTTTGGGGAGTACAATTTCCCAAAGTAGTCTCTGATGATCTTTATTTCATTGGTATCATTGTTGTGTCCCCCTTCCTATCTCTGGTTTTATTAATTTGGACCTTTTCTCTCTTTTTCTTAGGTGAGTCTTGCAAAGAGGTTGTCAATTATGTTAATCTTTTCAATGTTAGTTTCAGCACCTTTGTTAACCCCCAGTATTCACAGGTTGCATCTCTTTATCTTATTGTAGACTTCTTGAAAGTTTTAATCATAATGCCTCATCTTTCCTTCTTGTTGTCTGAGTAGATAAGTTCTTCAACTTTTTCTTCAGTATCAGAAATTCTATTTTCTACTTCTTTCATTCTAGATACAGTATAATTTACTGAAACTTTAAGTTGGTTGACTGTATTTTGTAATTCCAGAATTGCTGTTTGTTTCTTCTTCAGGATCTCAATTTGTTTGCTGACTTTTTCTTATAAGTTAGATACTTTTTTGTCCATTGCTTCAGTTGCTTTCATCTCTTTGTTCTGTCATTGAGGTCTTTCAACATATTTATAAGGAGACTTCTAAATTCTTTCTCTGGCATTGTAATATTTGAGTTTCTTTAAAATAAACCATTGAAGGATTGTGGTCATTTGAGGTATCTTCTTCAACCTGATTCTTCATATTTCATGTGGTCAGTTTGAATAGAAGGTTCTACTACATGTATAAAGCAGTGGAAGTATTACCACAGCATCTGGTAGCCCCTCTCTGGAGTTAGCATTGCAACATTAAAGTCTGGGTCAGTATTCAAGTAATCTCATTTCATGGTGTTGGGTCCTCCATTCTGCTGCTGTGTCACTGTGTACTGTATAAGCTTGCGGGTGCCTTGATAAACTAGTTTACCTTTCAGCAGAATGCCTATGGATTCTCCATAATGGGATTTATTAGCACATTAAAATGATAATCAAGAAATGTACAAAATTATCACAGTTCCTTTTCCTCTTGGAATTTGTGTGTATGTGCATGTTATTTACCAATTCTTATTTATCCATTTCAATCTAACATGCATATAATGCACGTTATATATAGACTTAAAATTCCGGAAGTTTTAGAGTTACAGAAAAGTAGAATACTTCTGAATTCCCATATGCTCCACACTTAGTTTCTCTTACTATTAACATCTTACATTAGTGTAATACATCCATTATAGTTAAATAATGATAAATTATTACCACCTGAAGTCAATACTTTATTCAGGTATCCGCAGTTTTTACCTTGTGTCCCTTTTCTGTTCAATATCCCATCCTTGATACCACATAACATTTAGTCATCATACAATTAGGCTCTTCTGAACTGTAGCAGTTTTTCAATTCTGACTTTTGTTTTTGTTGACCTTGCCAGTTTCAAGGAGTAACTGTAAGGTATTTTACAGAATATAAAGTGTCCCTCAGTTTGAATTTGTCTGATATTTGTCTCAGAGCTGGATGGGAATTTTGAGTTTTGGGGAATAAAATGCCATTATCACATTGTATCAATGCAACATGATGTCAATATGAATTATCACCATTGATGCCCTGATTGCTTGCCTGAGGTGATGTTTGGTGTTTTTACACTGTAAAGTATTCTTATTTTCTTTCTGCTTTTCAGAAGCAGCAGCTTACACTCCATGGGTGTGGAGTCTTGCTCCACCTTCTTGAGACAGCATCCACATAAATTATTTGAAATTTTATTATATAGTAGTCTCTTTTTTTCCGTTTTTTAGTCAGTGTTTTTATCAACATGAATACATGGATATTTATGATGTCCTTTGGGTTAGAATCCAGTGTTACTTAATTTTGTTTCTTAAATTGTTCTAGCTTTAGCCTTTGGGTGCTCTTGAGTTGGTTTCTGTGTCCCTCTGGCATACTCCCATTGGTTTGTTTTTTGAGCACTTTCTTATTTTCTGGTATTATGAAGTGTTCAACTATTTTTGAAATTTTAAATACTTTCCTCTTGATTTCATAAAGAATTTGAAAATACTTTGATGAGTGTATCTGAACCAAGAGTTGTGAAAAAATTAAAACTTTTTCAATATTGGGCAAGTGGTGAAATGGAAAAATACGTTGATTGCTTTATTTTTGTGATAATTTATATAGCTGTTTCTCGTATGTGAAAATATATGATTATGAATTTTATCTGAATGAATATTGTGTTTATGACCACAGTTTTATACTTCAAATTTGTTCAGATATAATTTTTACTTTGCAAGAGAATTTTTACATTTCTCTGGCTTTCAGGAACATTTCTGGTTGCCAATAGCTGAACAGATATTATGCTGGAAGTGTTTCAGTGATTATGTATGCTGAGTGGTAAAATTGCTTAGTCTAAAAAAGGACTCTACAATATTTGGCTTAAACTTGGTTGTAATTACCAGTCATGCTTGCCAGAAATTAAGTTTAGCTTTTGGAAGCCTGGAATTCTTAATATGTTTTTCTATAACTAAATATCTCAGAGATTGTTAGGAAACGAAATGAAACTGCCAGTAATTCCATTATATGCTTTGTTCTGCTTATTCTGAGTTATAGCTGATGAAATAACATATAGCAATGTGATTGTGCAACCTAGAAAATGCTTAAGATAGCAATGTAAATAGTGATATTCAGATTACAGCTTTGTTTAAAAGGAAACTGATCCAAAGTACAAATAAAGGAATAGAAGGAAAAATAGCAAGATATCAATAGTGTATGGACACTCATGCTCAGGTGATCGGGGTAAAAGCCTGTGCAGATTTTCTGAAGGTAATTTGGAGACATATCGAAGCCTCAAAATACTTTGACTCATTTTCATAGGTAAATCCTAATGGAACAGTTGGACGAAAAAAAGGTATTAATGGTGAATATCTGTTAAAGAATGTGGTAATGTTTTTTCTGTTTTCCAAGTAAAAATAAATTGGCATATATTACTTGTTTTGTGAGGAAAATGGAGGCATTTTTTAAATTTAGGGAAAAGATGCAAATTTTGCAGTGATTTCTCTTGGGTGCTAACTTGTTCCATTCTAGATACTGAAAGTTAAGCCTTTTGAAAAAATATTCCATAATTCAATTTGATTTTATTTAAATTATTAACTGGCAAACCAGTTCTCTTTGTTTTTATGATAACACTTTAAAGTTTTCAAGCTTAAATTTTTCTTTCCAATTGTTGTTAGGTGCCTCCCAAGTAGATGCAATTACAGGTGTGCAACATGGCACCTAGCTCTCAAACTTTTTATATATTGTATTTTGTTTGTTAAAATCCGTATGAGGCCAGGCAAAGTATGTGCAGGGCCCTGGATTCAGCTCCCAAGTACTGCTCAAGCAATCAATCAATCTGTAGCAAATGGATTTTCAAGTTAGTTAACACAGAAATGGATCAAGATAGAAAGGTTAACACTCACTGTTGATGTATTGAACCTTGACTTCACTGGTGTCTGCTCAACTACAGGAGAGCTGGAGACAGGACCCTAACGTCATTGAGCAAAGTCTGTATACTGATTGGGCCCTGGCGATGCTTGCTGCAGCTGCTATTAGACTTCCTTTTTGAGGGATAGCATCACATTCCTCTCCTAGAAAACTGATGGCCCCAGTAGATACTTTGGGGAGCCTTTTTGGATTAAAAAATACTGAGCATTGTTGTTGTTAGGTGCCATCAAGTCGGTATCAGACTCATAGTGACCCTGTGTACAACAGGAGAAACACCATTGTCAGTGCTTCTCTGCTATTCATAGGGTTTCAATGGTGAATTGATTTTTGGGAGGGAGTTGCCTGGTCCTTCTCTCAAGCCTACAGCACCTGGTGTTCCCAGGTGGTTTCCCATCCAAGTACTAACCAGACCCAACCCTGCTTAGCTTCTAAGATCTGACGGGATCACATGCCACAGTGGTGTGGCTGCAGGCCAGCACTGTCTAGCTACTTCTGATTTTTTAAGCTTCTGATTGTGGC
>VMDO01043256.1:0-10034 GCA_007922755.1 Pedetes capensis
GCCTTTCCCAAGGGAAAGGTAGACAACTGGCAGAACAACCTGAGAATCTTTGTACTCGAGAGGGCAGAAGACGAACAAGGAGTGACTTGTGAGAACAAGAAAAGTATATGGTTTCTATTTTAAGATTCAAAAGTCAGTTACAAAATAATTTTTAGAAGAGATATTTTAATTTCTTCCTAATATCATTTTTGGGAGAAGGACCTGGCAATCCACTCCCAAGGCAATCCCGAAACAGCCAGCCATTGAAAACCCTATGAGGATCGCTATGAGTCAGATACCGACTCGACGGCACCTAACAACAACAACAACAACAATATTTTGGGGCTGGGATTTAGCTCAGTTGGTAGAGCGCTGCTTTGCAGTCTCTGAGGTCCCGAGTTCGATTCCCAGCACCGCAAAAATGGGAGAAAGACGTGGCAACCCACTCCCAAGGCAATCCCAAAACAATCTGCCATTGAAAACCCTATGAGGGTCGCTATGAGTCAGACACAACTCGACGGCACCTAATAACAATATCATTTTATTTGTGTGGATTTGGGAAAGGGTTTTCTGCCCTACCAATGAACTATTGAATTAGATTATAAGTGCTATTCCTAATTGTGATTTAGAAGATTTCATTTATTGAGACAGGATAAATGCGTTTTTGGCTTTTAAGAATCCTTGAAAGAACATTGGGTTAGAAATAGAAGAAAATATCCCATTTATATTAACAACAAAAAGACTGTATGCTTAGAAGTAAACTTAAAAAGTAAAATAGAACAATGTGAGAAAGACTTTTAAGTCATAGTGAAGGTCATAAAAGAAGACTTAGACAAGCAGAAGGATAGACGTGGGTTTAGATTTTTAATAGGGCTGGGATTTAGCTCAGTGGGTAGAGCGCTATGCTGCAGTCTCTGAGGTCCCGAGTTCAATTCCCAGCACCGCAAAAATGGGAGAAAGGCCTGGCAATCCACTCCCAAGGCAATCCCGAAACAATCAGCCACTGAAAACCCTATGAGGGTCACTATGAGTCTGATACTGACTTGACGGCACCTAAAAACAACAACAAGATTTTTAATAAATCAACTATATGAAGATGTCAGTTTTCCCTAGTCTATAAATGCAAGAAAAAAAATTTAAGGGTTATTTTTTAAACTGTGTAAGTTCATGATAACATTAGTATGGAAAAGTAAGCAAGAGTATGCAAAACTCATGAAAAAGAGACATATTTTAGATATATCAGATATTAAAATATATAATAAAGTTACAATACTTAAAAGGGGAGGGTGCATGACTAAACAGATAGTACAATGGATCAGCAATGCAAAGTCCAGAAATAGAGCCACATATAAAAAGAAATTTACTATATGACTAGATGGCATCTGTAATCAATGGAGAGATATGGAGTCATCAATACATGGTGATACAGCAACTGGGTGGACCTCTGCAGGAAAAAAAATCAAAGTCGGATCCAAACCTCACACATTTTACTGTGATAAATTGCAGATGAATCTGCATTTTTCAAAAGCTTAACATCTTGGAAGGGCTGGGATTTAGCTCCGTTGGTAGAGTGCTGCGCTGCAGTCTCTGAGGTCCCGAGTTCAATTCCTAGCACTGCAAAAATGGGAGAAGGGCCTGGCAATCCACTCCCAAGGCAATCCCGAAACAGTCAGCCATTGAAAACCCTATGAGGGTCGCTATGAGTGGGATACCAACTTAATGGCACCTAACAACAACAACATCTTGGAGTGTGGTTGTTGTTGTTGTTGTTAGGTGCCATTGAGTCGTATCCAACTCATAACGACCCTCATAGGGTTTTCAGTGGCTGATTATTTCATGATTGCTTCAGGAGAGGGTTGCCACATCCTTCTCCCATTTTTGCAGTGTTGGGAATCGAACCCAGGAACTCAGAGACTGGAGGGTGGCACTCTACCAACTGAGCTAAATCCCAGCCCATCTGGAGTGTGGTACCCCTTCTGGAATGTAGATTAGAAACTAGAGTCCATAAAAGATTGATTTATACATAAAATCAAATAGTTCTGCACCACAAAAAACAAAAACAACACCAAGGCCCCATCTCTGATAATCAAAAGATAGTCAATCAATTGAGGAAAAACAGTTGCAACTCATATAACAGGTAAAGGATTCTCTGTCTCAAAACTGAAAAAGGGAACTGAGAATGCAGCTCAGTGGTAAAAGTACTTGCCTAGTACAAGGCCCTGGGTTCAACACCCTAGTGCTAAAAAAAAAAATTGAGACAACTCCATCATGGGCAATTTGACAATAATATATCAAAATTATAAATGAATATATATTTTAATACAGCTCTCCTACTTGCAGGGATTTACCCTGCATGTATGTTCGTTCATGTTTGGAATAATGTGTGTACAAGTTTTTAATATACACTTTTTTGTAACAGCAAAGGATTAGAGTTTAAAGTCCTATCAATAGGAAATTAGTTAAACTGTGCTACATGTATACACGTGAATATTATGCAGCTGTTAAAACGAGTGGGTAACTTCTTTATGTTGTTGTTGTTCTTGTTAGGTGCCACGAGTCGGTATCTGACTCATAATGACCCTCATAGGGTTTTCAATGGCTGACTGTTTCGGGATTGCCTTGGGAGTGGATTGCCAGGCCCTTCTCCCATTTTTGCGGTGCTGGGAATTGAACTCGGGGCCTCAGAGACTGCAGCACAGCGCTCTACCCACTGAGCTAAATCCCAGACCACTTCTTTATGTACTGATGTAAAATTACTTCCATGATCTCTTCTGAAGTAATAGGTAAATAAGAAACTGGAATCATTAGTTATCTGCACAGACAACTGGGAAAACGATTTTCACTGCACACCCCTTTATCTATAGAAATTTAAATCCTCTAAATATACTACTTGGGGCTGGGATTTGGCTCAGTTGGTAGAGCACTACGCTGCAGTCTCTGAGGTTCCAAGTTCAATTCCCAGCACCGCAAAAATGGGAGAAGGGCCTGGCAAGCCACTCCCAAGGCAATCCCGAAACAGCCACTGAAAACCCTATGACGGTCGCTATGAGTCGGATACCGACTCGACGGCACCTAACAACAACAACAAATATACTACTTATTCCAGAAAATAAAATTAAAAGCCTTTGCCACTTTGATGTCTATGGAAACAGTTTAGTATTTTACTTGGTATTTTGATAATCCTGCTACAGAAAACAACTAATGAGCTTTCAGGGATTCCTTGCTAAATTTGTGCTCATGGGGTTAAATATAAATCCTCCAAGCAAAGAAATTGCCAAATAAAGTGTATTTCTTCTCAATGTGTGATTCTCTACTGTGACATTCATTAACTTTCCAGAGGAGAACTGGTATGAGGTAGGCAGAATTCCCAGATGGCCTCCAAGTTCACTTAGGTTTTCTTAGAACACAGCCATGTTCATTGGTTTACACATAATGTATGACTGCTTTGTGCAACTGGACAGAGTTGCTGTTGTTAGATGCTGTGGAGTCAGGTCTGACCCATGTTGTTGTTGTTAGGTGCCGTCAAGTCATGTCCAACTCATAGCAACCCTCATAGGGTTTTCAATGGCTGATTGTTTTGGGACTGCCTCAGCAGTGGATTGCCATGTCCTTCTCCCAGGTCTGACCCATAGAGACTCTATATACAACAGAACAAAACCATCCTCGACACTGTGCCATGCTTGGCACTTTGCCAGTGCTTCCCTGCTGTGTATAGGGTTTTCAATGGCTGATTGCTTTGGGAATTGATTGCCACATCCTTCTCCCATTTTTGCGGTGCTGGTGATCAAACCCAGAGGCTCAGAGAGCACATGGCAGCGCTCTACCAACTGAGCTAAACCCAGCCCCTCTGGACAGAATAGAAAAAAGCTCTAGAGCCCCCAAAAAACATACCATCTGTACCGCGTTTCTTTTTGAAAAGTTTGCCACCTCCTGGCTTAAGCCATTTCAAGGTGCGTCTCCTGGGGTACTGAGGACATCTCTCCCTCAAGTGTGAACAGAGATGTGAGTATAAGGGACTAGTATTCCCTTGATTAAGTTAATTCATTATTGTTGTTGTTGTTAGGTGCCGTCGAGTCGGTATCCGACTCATAGCGACCCTGAGTACAACAGATGAAACACTATTGTCAGTGCTTCTCTGCTGTTCATAGGGTTTTCAATGGCAGATTGATTTTTGGGAGGGGGTTGCCAGGTCCTTCTCCCAAGCCTACAGCTTCTGGTGTTCCCAGGCGGTCTCCCATCCAGGCACTAACCAGGCCTGACCCTGCTTAGCTTCCGAGATCTGACGGGATCGGATGCCACAGGGCTACCGCTGAAGGCTAATTCATTATAGGAGAGTTTTTGTGCCGATTGCAGACAACCTTTTCCTGCTGGCCTTGGAGAAGTGAGCTGTCTTGATGTGAGGGTCCTGTCGATAGCACAGAGCTGTTAGTGGCTTCCAGGATCCATCAGTTGTCCACAGTTGACAGCCAGCAAGAACACAAGAGACCTCAGGCCCAAGCTGCAAGGACCTGAATTCTGCCAGCAATCACACAGGCTTGTAAGAAGATTCCGAGCGCCACAAGGAAAGAAGGTCTGTGACACCTTGATTACAGCCTTGAGAGGCCCTGAGCAGAGGACTTTCCGCCTTACCTGGATTCCTGACCCACAGAAACTCTGAGACCATTCCTACATTGTGCTAAGCTGCTAAATGTGTGATAATTCTTTACACAGCATTGAGAAACTAACGCGGATTATAATGTGCGTTGCCTGCCTACAGGCAACCACTCACACATACCTTATCTTCTTTCCCAGGCTTAGGACATAAACCAAGTCTCTTAGGAGGCCTCTAAAAAAGTTTTCCTTGTTCCTAAAAAGGAGACACAAGAAAGAGATGTTTATAGCCTTTGGCTACCCTTTGGGAAGATGGGTGGTAGGCACCTCACACCTGGGAGGGGCCAAGACTTAAGGGAACACCTTGCCGAAAGCAAAGCAGCCTGAAAGAATTTAGATCATGGATTATGCTGTGGCACTGCCAAATTAACCAGCCCCAAAGCTAATCCTCTCCCTGGAACTTTTTACTACTTGGAAGATAATAAATTCACGTACTGTTTAAACTAGAGGTCAGGAAACAACAAATCCTGCCCACCGCCTGTTTTTGCGAATAAAGTTTTATTAGAGCATTGGCACGTTCACTTGGTAACTGCTGCCATGCTACCACATAGGATTGAGTAGTTAAGACAAGCGGCCACATGGCCTGCAAAATTGAGAATCTTTACTATTTATAGGAGAAGTTTGCCAGCTCCTAGTTTAAACCACTTTGAGTGCAGGCTTTTTGTTATTGGCAGCTTAAACATAGTTACAGGATTTTGATTCCTTTCATTGAGATGAAAAGTAAAATAACGTTAAACTGTAACTGGTAATAAGGACAGTCTTATTCCATTCCTATTGCTATAGTAAAATGCCACAAACTATGAGGCTTATAAACAGAAATTTATTTTGTCAAAGTGCTGGAGGCAAGGATGTCTAAGATCAATATGCTGGCAGATGGGGGTGTTTGATGAGGCCCACTTGCCGGTTCCTAGACAGAGGTCTTTTTACAATGTCCCTCATGCAGCAAAATCGGAGAACCAGCTCTGGCATTGTCTTTTCCAGGGACATTGACCCCACTCATGAGGCCTCCACCTGCATGATCTAGTCACCTTTGAAGACCCCAACTCCTAAAACTGTTATGTTGAGGGTTAGGATTTCAACAGATTAATTTTGTCTATGAACTTCACAAAAATGGATTTGTGAGCATGTGTCCTTTCGTGTCTGGCTTCTTTTGCTCAGCAGTCTGTTGGTGAAATTCATCTCTGTTGTATGGAGCCCTGGTTCATTCATTCTCATTGTTACATAATATTCCACTGTGTGAATATACCACAAAGTATTTATTCCTTCTGCACTTGATGGGCACTTGTGCTGTTTCCAATTTTTGACTATTATAAATGTTGTTGTTGTTGTTGGGTGCTGTCAAGTCGGTATCTGACTCATAGTGACCCTCTGTACAACTGGGGAAACACTGTTGTCAGTGCTTCTCTGCTGTTCATAGGATTATCAATGGTGGATTGCTTTTGGGGATTGGGTTGCTAGGTCCTTCTCCCAAGCCTACAGCACCTGGTGTTCCCAGGCGGTCTCCCATCCAAGGACTAACCAGGACCGACCCTGCCTAGCTTCTGAGATCTGACAGGATCGGATGCCACAGGGCTACTGAAAAAATGGAATTTTCCAGGGCATGTACAATACACGTTCTCGTTGCAGTTGAATTGCAGGGCATTCATACATGATTTTTATTATAGATCTGCAACTGATTCAGTGTGACAAAGGACGCAATTTAATTGAAGAGGAATTTTGTCTTGTGCCAACATTAATGCTGAGATTTAATCTAGTAGAGTATTGGGCTCCAAAGACCACCCGCAACCAGATGAAGAACTCATTAATTAAAAAATTAAAACCATTAAAAAGAAGCTGATTTCCCCTCCAGAACCCACGGCACTGCTTTATGGATGTTTCAAGCTGCTGCTCAGTGACGGATCCTTTAAGCAGACTGAATTCAAATCAGTGTTTCTTTTGGACCGTCTTCAGGAAGGCTCAGATGGACCTGGAATGCTGCTGAGTCACAGAGGTGCCTTTCCAGAGAGGCATTTCTTACCTTGCGGGAAAAGGGATGAAAAGGGATGGGTAGATCGGGTGGCAGGAGCCTCGGAGACTCGGAGCTCCAAAAACTAAGACAGGCAGAATTGCTGCAGTCCAGTCCCACTGATTTTCCCATTGCAGAGAAAGCTGCAGAAAACGCAGCCCTTGTGAGGAGGCGCCTTCTCCTGTGGCGGCCCTCTGTGCCTGGTACTTCTGCCTTTTCCATGCAGGCGGCATTCTGCACTCACTTGAAAACGGTTTATTTCAGTTTATTTCCTTGTCTTTTAACCAAGCAGCCCGCAGACCTGCACGGAAGGCGTGGCTCCTTAAACTCATCAGGAAATGAGGGTGAACCAAGAAAAACTCGAAGGGCAACGGGAGGCCAGTTCTGAGCCACGTGTGTTCTTTTCCATTCATCAGTTGCTATCGAAGCGGCACAGAAGATTCGATCTGATCACGGTCAAGATGAGTCATCACCAGCCACTGAGTTCTAGGGTCAAACCCAGGGCTGTGTGGTTTGGGGCTGCTGTCCCCCGAGCAGGACAGCACACGGTAGTTTTCTGGCCTGTCTCTCCCCTCTGGTCACGAACGCCATAGAGATGTCTTTAAAAAAGAGACAGACGCAGACAGGTAGGCAGGTGGTTGTCAGCAGGATCCTAAGAAACACCTCAGCACCCAAACTGGGCAGAACAGAGCAGTCTGAGAAGCCGGGCGTCTGCTCCAGGCACAGAGTGGCTGTGTCAGGGTTTGTTCTTTAGCTTTCTTCCCAGACCAGGGGTCTCCCGCAGCCTTGGAGAGCCAAGGGCAGAAGACACACAAAGACGTTTGGCCATGAGGTGGCCCTTCTGTCTGTTGACCAAGCCACAGTCCCCCTCTAGGACAAGCCAGAAAGCCGAAGAGAAAGGAAAGCAAAGAGAGGGATTCTTCCTCAGCACCTTTGTTGTTGTTGTTGTTAGGTGCCGTCGAGTCGGTATCCAACTCATAGCGACCCTCGTGGTTTTCAATGGCTGACTGTTTCGGGATTGCCTTGGGAGTGGGTTGCCACGTCCTTCTCCCATTTTGCAACACTGGGAATCAAACCTGGGACCTCAGAGACTGCAGCACAGCGCTCTACCAACTGAGCTAAATCCCAGCCCTCAGCACCTTTAGCACTGAGTAATACCCTGGAGAATTGGGCAGAATATTCCAAGCTTTGGAAGCACAGATAGGGCCGACCTGTGATCACATGGCCCAGGGCAGTGCTGTCTGATTTCCAATATTCTCTCTCATCAATAAAAAAATATTTTTAAATTCTTTTAGATTGAACATTTTTATTTTTACTTTTATTAGTCGTCGTATCCGTACTAATTGTGGTACCCAGGGGTTGAACCCATAGCCTTATGCATGCTTTGTAAGTGCTCCACCACGGAGTGGCACCCCCAGCCCATGTTTTACTCTTTTGTCTTGAGACGTGGTCTTGCTAATTTATACAGGCTGCCTCGGACCTCAAACCTGCGATCCTCCAGCCTCTGCCTCCCAAGTTGCTGGGATGAGAGGCACGAGCCACTGCGCCCAGTTAAATTAAAGTTTGTAAGAGGCATCCTGATTTTAATTTAGAAATTACTGCCAGAGAACTTTGGTATCTTTAGCCATCATAGGATTTGCATCATTAATCAAAAAACATTTCCATGGATGGAAGAGCGACCTGGCTTTGATATCTGCCACCCCATTGATTGCTATGGTTAATTCAGCTGATCTGGCGGGCTAGGGGGTGGGCCCCCTTCCTCCTCCACGGCTCCATGACTGTTGCACCCAATGCTGCACATTCATCCCCAACAGAGGAAGGTGGTTCTCCAGTCAAGGGTATAGGAACAGCTGCATTCCCCTGCTGTTGTTGTTGTTAGGTGCCGTCGACTCATAGCGACCCTCATAGGGTTTTCAATGGCTGACTGTTTTGGGATTGCCTTGGGAGTGGATTGCCAGGTCCTTCTTCCATTTTTGCGGTGCTGGGAATCAAACCTGGGACCTCAGAGACTGCAACACAGCACTCTACCAACTGAGCTAAATCCCGGCCCGCACTCCCCTGCTAGAACCTCCAAAAGAAGTAATTTCCATTTTGCACAACCCTTGCCTCTTACAAGAGATAAACAGGCTCCTATTTTAATTTTGATAATCTCGGTTTCCTACCCCAGAACTGTTCACAGAACTGTCTCCCACTCCATTTCCAGTAACATTTCTTCTGAGAGGTTTCTGCAGACATAGATTACCCCTTGCCACATTACTATACAGGGACTAGGGTCTGTTGGCCCCATTTTATGGCTCAGCAAACCAAGACAGGGAGCCGTTGAGAGCTGGCTGAAGGTCAGTCACCAAGTCAGGGGCAAAGCCAGAGGCAGAACTCAGTGTTCCTGGCAGGCACAGCCTTCTCGCCTCTGAACTGCCTTAAAATAGGACTTTCAACAATTCTGATGAATAGACTGGAACTCGGTGCTTTATTTGTTAGGGGATACTTCGTAACTGCTTATAGTAATGTTGCTCACAGAGTTATAGCCAAAAGCTACTTATTAACTGATGTTCCGCTCACAAGAGACTCTTCTCTTTCCCCGATTATGAGAAAACATTTTTGTGTAACTGTAGGAGGCTATGGTTACATCCAACACCACAGGAGAAGGGGGAACTGTTGTTCTTCTGGCCTCTAAGGGTCTCAATGCCCCCCTCTGTACAAACTGTGGGGTTTGGCTCGGTTGGCAGAGCACTGCTCTGTGCTCTCTGGGGCCCTGGGTTCGATCCCCAGCACTGCAAAAATGGGAGAAGGGCGTGGCAGCCCACTCCCGAAACTATCAGCCATTGCAAACCCTCTGAGGGTCACTGTATGTCCGACTTGACGGCACATAACAACAACAACATCCAAACTGCTGGGCGCAGTCTCTGCCCTAGGACCCGCCTCTCACTTCCCACATGGTAGCCAGCGTCCAGCCAGCCAGGTGCTGGTGAAAGGGGTCCTCATGGGTTCTAGGACCACCTCGGCCTTCTGTGTCTCTGATCCATCTCCACCCCACCACCTTTATCCTTGAAAATCTTTTTATCTTCAAGGTAAATCTTAAAAACACCTCTCTAGGAAGCCACTCCCTCGTCCCACCACTCTGGTCTGTCTTCCTTTGAAGCCCTTATCTAACGCCATCGGCCTCCACCTCACACTTACTAGCCTTCCGGCCTTTCCTTTACATTATAAATTATTTTAGGGCAAGGGCTGTTTCACTCATCTTTATATGATCCGGGATGGCAAACACAGGTCGCCTCTCTGTAAGGAAACGGCTAGACCTTTTCTGCAAAGGACCTGTTAACAAAGCCTAAACATTTTAGGCTTTGCTGGCCATGAATGAACTCTGTGGAATCTTTTTTTTTTTTTTTTTTTTTTTTTTTAA